>WNWK01040942.1:0-16716 GCA_009830355.1 Cherax destructor
GTCATGATTATGTTGGGGTCTCTATAAGTCTCATTATGTAGATGAATGGTTCAGAGAACCGACGAGTTGGTAAATTAGACACATATGCAACACTTGGGTATCTTTGAGAAAACGTTTCGCCACACAGTGGCTTCATCAGTCCATACAAAGGAGAATCGTGAAGAACTGGAGGAGTTTGAGGTGCTCAATCCCTCAACCTTGAGTCGATGTTGTCAGTCCATCAATCTTGAATAGAATACAGCATATCTGCGAAGTGGTAGCTTATATACTGAAGGCAGGAGAGGTGTAGAAGTCGTAGGAGGTGTCACATTTGACAAATATGGAAGTAGGTCGTTGCCAAGGGTTAGGCAAGCGAAGAATTCCCTGTATCAAGACACTGCAACATCTTGGTATCTTGATGCATTTTTTTATGTTTCCCCTCTACCTACCGCCCCTGTATGGACATCAGTACTTCCAACAAGTTTTACTGGTAATGTGTCAACACTATTCCTTGAGGCATTATTCCCTTTTGTTCCATCTCCAGCAGTACCTCTGTAAATTGTTTAAGATTGTCTTTACCTGTTTCATCACCAGGACCACTATCTCCACTTGGGGCACTGTCCTACAGGACAACACTAGCACGCTCTGGGGCACTGTCCTCCAGGACAACGCTACCACCCTCTGGAGGACTGTCCTCCAGGACAACACTAGCACCCTCTGGGGCACTGTCCTCCAGGACAACACTAGCACCCTCTGGGGCACTGTCCTCCAGGACAACACTAGCACCCTCTGGAGCACTGTCTTCCAAGACAGCATAGTCCAACCCACAGATTTTATTTTCCCAGCTGTTATACCATGCTTTCATGTGTTTCAAGAAGGATATTTTATTGGTGTTCTTGTCTTTTAATATAGATGTAATTTTCTCTCACAGGATAGGCTTACTATATAAAATATTTTTTTTTATATATTGGTATATATATTGTAGTGTGATATATATGGATTTTATATATTAGTTGTAATCCTATACAACAATCTTTCCTCCAGGTACACTTGAGCAGTTCTTTTGGGTAGGCTAGTTAGATAAGCCTACTATAAAAATCATTTTTTTATATGTTGGTATATAAACTGTAGTTTGATATATATGGTACATGTACTGCAGTTTGCTATGCATGGATTTTATATATTATTGTTTCAATCCCTTACAACAATCTGTCCTCCTGGTCCTGGAGAAACACAACTCACAAAACACATAAGATCACTATTCATGACCCATAAATGGTGAGGCATCACCGCCAGCACCTTTTTTAACCACAACCTTTGGTCCATCAGTTCATACAAAAACATAACAAACATGAGGCATGCCAGCCAGAGCCAAAAATAATGTTAGCATACCTTACCTAGGCATGTAAACTGACGTGACTACCACCAAAAACACACATACCACCAAAAATACACATATACCACCAAAAAAAACACATGCCACCAAAAAAACACATAACACCAAAAACACACATAACACCAAAAACACACACATACCACCAAAAACACACACATACCACCAAAAACACACACATACCACCAAAAACACACACATACCACCAAAAACACACACATACCACCAAAATCACACACATACCACCAAAAACACACACATACCACCAAAAACACACACATACCACCAAAATCACACACATACCACCAAAAACACACCACCAAAAAACACACTCGCGAAAATCTGATAACCACCCCCACACACACACACACACACACACACACACACACAAACACACACACACACACACACACACTCACACACACACCAGCTCACAGAGCTTCAGTCCACTAGGTGGTCAGAGATGCCATATATTCGCCCACTGTAAAACGAAAGCAGATCAATATTCTACAAACTACATTACAGGCAGATGCAGTTTAATGTAAACAAATGCAAAGTTCTAAATGTTGGGCAGGACAATAACCATGCCACATATAAGCTGAATAATGTAGATCTTATTACTTGTGATTGCGAGGATTTAGGAGTTCTGGTTAGTAGTAATCTGAAGCCTAGACAACAGTGTATAAGTGTTCGCAATAAAGCTAACAGAATCCTTGGCTTCATATCAAGAAGTATAAATAACAGAAGTCCTCAGGTTGTTCTTAAGAACATAAGAATGGAGGAACACTGCAGAAGGCCTACTGGCCCATACAAGGCAGGTCCATATCAAAACCACCACTACCTAAGAATTTATTCCCGTACTCACGACACCAATCAAACCCAGCCCCTCCCACTCATATATTTGTCCAATCTCTTTTTAAAACCACCCAAGGTCCTAGCCTCTATCACAGTACTCGGAAGATTGTTCTACGCATCTACAACTCTGTTCGAAAACCAGTACTTGCCTATGTCCTTTCTAAATCTAAATTTATCCAATTTAAATCCGTTATTTCTGGTTCTTACTTGGTTCGATATCCTCAGTATTTTATTAATATCTCCTTTGTTTATGCCCATCATCCACTTGTACACCTCGATGATATCTCCCCTCATTCTACGTCTCTCCAGAGAGTGGAGATTCAACGCTCTAAGTCTATCTTCATACGGGAGATTTCTTATACTGTAAATCATTTTAGTCATTCTTCTTTGTATGTTCTCCAATGAATCTATATCCATCCTGTAGTAAGGATACCAAAACTGAGCTGCATAATCCAAATGAGGTCTCACTAGTGATGTATAGAGCTGTAAAATAACTTTTGGACTTCTGTTGCTTATACTTCTTGAAATAAATCCTAGTAACCTGTTAGCCTTATTGCGCACACTTAGGCACTGTTGTCTTGGCTTTAGATTCCTGCTTACCATGACTCCCAAGTCTTTTTCACATTCTGTATGATCAAGCTCTACTTCACCTAGTTTATAAATTCGAGGGATATTTTCATTACCAAGGACTAGTACCTTACACTTGTCCACATTGAACTTCATCTGCCACTTTTCAGACCAAGACATTAATTTGTCCAAATCCTCCTGGAGTTCACTGGTATCCTCCTCAGAATGAATCATACGGCCTATTTTTGTATCATCAGCAAATTTACTCATGTCACTTGCAATTCCTTCATCAAGGTCATTTATGTAAATTATGAACAACAATGGGCCTAAAACTGATCCTTGTGGAACGCCACTAGTGACTAATCCCCATTCAGATTTGACCCCATTAATGGAAACTCTCTGCTTTCTATTGGTAAGCCATGCCTCTATCCATGCTAGAACTTTACCTCCTATACCATGAGCTGCCACCTTCTTAAGAGTCTCTTGTGAGGTACTCTATCGAAGGCCTTACTGAAATCCAAGTAAACTATATCATATTCTTTATCACTGTCTACTGCCTCAAATGTTTTATATCAGCTATAATTGATTCTAATAATTTGCCTACTATAGATGTGAGGCTTATTGGACGGTAATTTGATGGAATTGACTTATCCCTGATTTGAATATAGGAACTACATTAGCTATCTTCCACATCTCTGGCACAATACCAGTTAGGATAGACGTATTAAACACATTCGTTAATGGCTGACTAAGTTCCATCTTGCATTCTTTAAGTACCCTGGAAAACAACTCATCGGGTCCCGGGACTTATTTTGCTTCAGTTTATCTATCTGTTTGATAACCATGTCCCTCGTGACAGTAATATTAGTTAACTTGAATTCTTTAGGAACTGAATAATTGTTAATTTCTGGAATCTCATTTACGTCTTCTTGTGTAAAGACTGACAAAAAATAGTCATTAAATAGAGAACACATTTCCAGTTCGTTATCCGTCAGCTGTCCATTCCCAATTTTCAGAGGTCCTACCTTTTCCCTCACCTTCGTCCTATACACTTGAAAGAACCCTTTTGGATTAGTCTTTGATTCATTAGCAACCTTAATCTCATAGTCACGTTTAGACTTTCTAATCCCTTTTTTTACTTCTCTTTTCAACTGAACTTATTGGTCAATAAGGTTAACATCTCCTCTTTTGATGCGCCTATAAATTCCTCTTTTCTCCCCTAATAGATGTTTTAGCCTCCTGTTAATCCATTTGGGATCGTTATTATTTGACCTAAATTCTCTCTGGGGAATAAATATACTCTGTGCACGTTGTACATTATTAAGAAAAAAATCATAAACGCAGATCCCATCGTAATCGTTAGCTAGATTACCCCAGTCGAGATTAGACAGGTGTTCTCTAAGTCCAGTATAGTCGGCAGAACGAAAATCACGAACTTTTACCGTATTATCCCTATTCTCGTACTCCCAGGTAATATTAAAAGTAATGGATTTGTGATCACTTGCGCCAAGCTCTTCAGTGATCTCCAAATTATTTACAAGGGTTTCTTTATTTGACAAGACTAGGTCGAGCAAATTATTACCTCTGGTAGGCTCCGTCACACACTGCTTCAGAAAACAGTCCTGAGCTACTTCCATAAAGTCACTGGACTCCAGATTACCGGTCAAAGAAGTCCAGTCAATTTGACTAAAGTTAAAATCCCCTACTATCACTACGTTATTGTGTCTAGAAGCCCTAACAATTTCGTCCCAAAGAAGTCTCCCTCTATCGTGATCCAAGCCTGGAGGTCGGTATATTACACCTACAATCAGTTTTTCTTGACCTTCTAGAAACTCTACCCAAACAGATTCTGTTAATGATCCATCTATTTTTATGCCTGTTTTTATGCAGCAATTTATATTTTCTCGTACATATAATGCAACTCCACCCCTTTCCCATTATATCTATCTACATGGAACAACTTAAACCCCTGAATATGACACTCAGCAATCATATCCCGACTCTTTATATTATACCATGTTTCAGTTATTGCAATGACATCAAAGTTCCCAGCACATGCTACCAAACGTAATTCGTTAATTTTATTTCTGGCGCTTCGACAGTTAGTGTAAAATACATTGAGATGTATCTTCTTGTGAACCTTTTTCATATTCAGCTTTTGTTTTACACAATTTCTGTTACTATTATTACCCTGTGTTACTTGATTACTGTTATTGTTAAGATTTATGATGTCAAAGCCTGAATCAATATTTTGACCCTCATTTTTCACCATTCCTAAACCCATACCTCTAACTAATCCTAGTTTAAAGCCCTAACAACATCCTCAACTGAGCTAGAGAGAAATTCTACACCTGCCCTGGATAAGTGAACCCCATCCCTGGCATACATGTCATTTCGGCCATAGAAGTGGTCCCAGTTGTCAATGAATGGGACTGCATTATCCTTACAGTGTTTGTCCAGCCAGCAATTTATACCAATCGCTCTGGACAGCCATTCATTTCAACACTCCTTCTTGGCAAAATGCCACATATAACAGGGCGCCCCCCCTTCTTCCTAATTATGTCTATTGCTGTCCTGTACCTTCTAACTAAATCCTCACTTCTACGCTTGCCTACATCATTGCCTCCAGCACTGAGGCAGATAATAGGATTGATCCCATTACCGTTCATGATGTTGTCAAGCCGGCTAACAATATCCTCCATCCCAGCCCCAGGAAAGCAAACCCTCTGTCTCCTACTCTTATCCTTCAAGCAGAAAGCCCTATCCATATACCTAACCTGGCTATCCCCAACAACAACAATGTTTTTACCTTCCTTTGTGTCGTTCGTCGTGACGTTCCCAGTAGTCGACTCACATTCATCGGGTAGCACGGAGAAGGCATTCGATGTTTCCACAGCAGACTCTTTCTTCTTCATCGTTTCTAACTCTCCATTCGTTTTCTTGATCTTCAACTTCGTTCCTTGAAGTCCGGCCACTGCCCAAGTTCCCTTCTTGACCTGAGGACTCACAACAGGAGGACTACTACGAATCCTCTTGTTTTCCTCCGTCAATCGCCGAATCTCAAGCTTCGCTACCCTCAATTCCTCCTTAAGCTGCTGGTAAAGTTGCTCAATGGACGGCATCTTGGTTCACTTCACAGAGCAAAAGTGGTTCAATCCACAGAGAACCCTAGACACGTCCTCTCTGAGCTAAGAACAGATCACCTCTCCGCTAAGAACAGATCACCTCTATAAGAACAGATCAACTCTATATATCTTTGGTTAGGCCTCATTTAGATTATGCTGCACAGTTCTGGTCACCATATTACAGAATGGATATAAATGCACTGGAAAACGTACATAGGAGGATGACAAAGTTGATCCCTTGTATAAGAAATCTTCCCTATGAGGATAGACTGAGGGCCCTGAATCTGCACTCTCTAGAAAGGCGTAGAATTAGGGGGGATATGATTGAGGTGTACAAATGGAAAACAGGAATAAACAAAGGGGATGTAAATAGCGTGCTGAAAATATCCAGCCAAGACAGGACTCGCAGCAATGGTTTCAAGTTGGAAAAGTTCAGATTCAGGAAGGATATAGGAAAGCACTGGTTTGGTAATAGAGTTGTGGATGAGTGGAACAAACTCCCGAGTACCGTCATAGATGCTAAGACGTTGTGTAGTTTTAAAAATAGGTTAGATAAATATATGAGTGGGTGTGGATGGGTGTGAGTTTGGACCTGACTAGCTTGTACTACCAGGTCAGTAGCTGTACTAATTCCTTAAGTGGAAGTGACCTGACCAGGTGGTTGGCTGGACAATTATATGAGTGGGTGCGGTTGGGTGTGAATTGGTCCTGACTAGCTGGTGCTACTAGGTCAGATGCAGTGCTCCTTCCTTAAGTGAATGTAACCTGACCTGGCTGGGTCGGGGCATTGGCTTAAGCCGTTGGAGATTTGGACCTGCCTCGCATGGGCCAGTAGGCCTGCTGCAGTGTTCCTTCTTTCTTATGTTCTTATGAGCAACCACGTTGTCTGTTCCCGTCACATAACGAATCACCAAAGTGAGCATTTGAGTGTGGGGTTCCTCATTAGCGCCCCCTCAAGGGAGGTTCCTTGACGCTGGTGAGGGGCTCTTGATCTAGGGAATTGGAACTGTGCTCCGGTTTCCTGAATTGAGCTTGAATACCTTACACAAACCCCCGCCCACCCACCCACATGCGCTGTATAATCCTATGAGTTTAGCGCTCCCCATGATTAAATTAATAATAATCCTTGTTAGGTGAAGGGAATGTAGGATAGTGATCACTAGGTGATCGTTAGGTGAAGGGAATGTATCACAGTCAACACAAAAGCAAGATCCTTCTTTTGTGTTGCATAAATTCTCTGGTGACTTAAGTTTTACTGGTAATTGTCCTGTTTTCAGCGTAACGTAACACTAATATCACTGTGTAAATCAAGTTCACATCAATTTTACATTTATAGTTACACAAAAAAATTCAAGTAATTATAGAGTACAATTTCAGACATGTCACTGGCAAATAATTGTTTAAAATCAAAACATATGGAGATAGTGGGGCTCTGACTTACCCTTTCCCTTCTGCCGACCTCTTAGCCTGCAGGAAAAAGCACTACACATGTACTCTCCAAAACAGGCCCCTTACAGGAAAAATACAAAGAGTACATCAAAAATTAAAGCAACCTATGGCCTAAAACTTACCCAAAATACCACCCGCACTTATACACCAGCCTTCTCCATCCACGGCTCCCTGGAACTGATCCACACACCTCTCCTCTCTCGCTCACCTGGCCCTCTGACCAGCTCTCATACGCGTCCGTTTTGTGTTTGGTCTACTTTCACTGACATGACACATTCAATGGAGTGTAAATACACACACTATAATATTTTATAATGCAATGCAGTTACCTGCATAATGCTGCCTTCACATAAACAACCAGGAGTACGACCACGGCCTCTTTCTTGTTGATACGATCTCATCAGCATTTGGATAAAATTTGTTATATTCGAACCAACAAAGTATCTCTTCCGTACGGAATACCAAAAGCACTAGCGACACACAAATGTTGTTGAATGATTACAGTGGACAAAGTTACAGTGCTCAGCAATCTCTCTATTCCTGTACAGAAAGGAATTCTAGATTTTATATTCCTCTTTAAGGGGGGCTCCTTGTCGCGGTAAAGAGGCTATCGATCTGAGGAATTGGACCTCTTGGTCTTCTTCAGACCGAACTTAATTACCCCCCAATCCCCCCTCCCCTATCCCATCTTCCCCATCCTCCCTTTTTCCTTATCCTCCTCATCACCCGTCCCTTATTCCCTTCCCGTTTTTAACCTGTGGGATTGTCTCCACAGGCATTCTGGTTCCTAGGTAGGGGGAAGGGTACCGTGGTCCATCCCATTCTGTTGAGGTTCTTGGCGGTGGTGTAGTTTGCCGTGGAATCTGGATCGCCTGGGGATGTCCCGATCCCTCTCTGGAGGCCACCTTTCGGATTCCGGGGGTGGTGGCCGAAGGAGGTATGCTTAGTGGTGGGTGTCCGGCCACCCTCTCTTTTGTCCGCCGAGGTGGCTCGGTGGATGTGAGGTTGCTATCCCGGAATGCTGGTTTACTGGCATGAAGGGAAGAGTATGACACGGGTTCCATGCAGCATCTGCACTACTTGCAGTGTTGAGGTCCTCTTGGGTGCGGATTTACGTAAATCCCCCTCTTGGGAGGGGGATTTACGCCCCTTTCATTTCTCCTAGGAGCTATTCCTCTACGTTTCCCCCCCCCCTTTTTTTTTTCAAAAAATAAACAAAAAGAAAGAAGTAACCTAACCATGGACGTCCCACTCCGTGAACCTACTACTCCCGGGCCCCTTCCTGTTACCGCACCCTGTTCTGACCCTGCCTCGATATTGGACCACTCTTCAGACACTTCCAATACCCCTATACCTCTTGCTGGTGCCGGTTCGTCACCTGTTTCAGGTACCAGGATTCCGACTAGCCCTTTTGATACGTCTGATCTTCGCTCTTCTCTGACCATGCTTCCGGCTTCTCCCTCTATGGTGCGGCAATTTTCGGGTTGCTCGCCCGTCCCACGTCGGACCTACTCTGGTCCCACATCTAAACGCCCAAGACCCTTTCATGATGATACTTCATTGCTTCATTCTCATTCATCTCAGAACCGCCAGCTCATCACACACTCCTTAAACACTATGTTTCACACTACACAATGGACTAAGTTTTTTACTCTGAGACCGATTTACTGCCTATCTTTCCGATCATAGTATTGGTAAGGGCTCCTACGCCATGTGGGTAAAGATATCTCCTTTCACGCTCTCAAAGAGGGACACGCATCGTCACGGTCCAGAATGCTGGCCAAGCTCGCGATCTTTCTCCTCACGACCATCGAAGCTATTCCTGTCACTATTGAAAAACATCATTCTCTCAATTCTTATAGTGGTACTGTCATTCTACCCCATACAACTGTCCAACAAATTTCCAAACATGGTGGGGACATTCTGGAGCAGCTTACTCCCAAAACCTTCCTTACTCAAAGTTTAGGGGGGGAATTTTTAAAATGGGGTTTTTTCCCCCCTTTTTAAAGGGGCCCGGGCCGGGTTTTTTTTTAAAAAGGGAAATTAGGGAAGGGAAGGGTTTTCCCCCGGTTTAATTTCCCTTTTTTAAAAAAAAAAAGGGGGGGGCCCCAAATTTAAAAAAAAAAAAACCCCCCCCCCTTTTTTTTAATTTTTTAAAAAAAGCCAACCCTTAAAATTTCCCCCTTTTAAAATTTTCCCCCCCCCCAATTTTTTTCCCAATTTTTTTTTTTTTTCCCCCCCCCCCGGTTTTTTTTTTTAAAAAAAATTTTTTCCCCCCTTTTTGGGGTCCCCCCCTTTTTGGGTTTTCCCCTTTTTTTTTTTGGGGGGCCCCCCCTTTCCCCCCCCCCTTTTTTTTTAAAATTAAAAAGGGTTTTTAAAAAGGCCCCATTTTTTCTTTTCCCTTCCCCCGGGGAAACCCCCTTTTTAAATTTTCCCCCCCCCCCCCCCTTTTTTTTTTAAAAATTTCCCCCCCCCCCTTTTTTTCCCCCCCCAACCCTTTTTTTGGGCCCCCTTTCCCCCCCCCCCCCCCCCTTTAAAAGGGAAAAACCCCCCCCCAAACCACCCCCTTTCCCGCCCCAAAAAAAAAAAACCCCCCCCTTTTTAAAAACCCCCCCCCCCTTCCCCCCTTTTTTTCCCCCTTTTTTAACCCCCCCCCCTTTTTTTTTTTTCCCCCCCCTTTTTCCCCCAAACCCTTCCCCTTAAAAATTTTTTTAAAAAGGGCCCCCCCCCCCCCCCCCCCCGGGGGCCCCCCCCCCCCAAAAAAAAAAAGGGGGGGGCCCCCCCCCCCCCTTTTTCCCCCCCCCTTTTTTTTCCCCAAAAACCCTTTTTTTTTAAAAAAAAAAATTTTTTTTTTTAAAAAAAAAATTAAAAAACCCCCCCCCTTTTTCCCCAAATTTTTTCCTTTTGTTCCCCCCCCTTTTCCCCCTTTTTTTTTTTAAAAAAAAAATTTTTTTTTCCCCCTTTTTTTTAAAAAAAACCTTTGGTTTTTCCAAAAATTTTTGGGGGGGGGGAAAAAAGGGGGTTTAAAAATTTTTCCCTTTGGTGTTTTTTAAAGGAAAAAATTTTTTAAAATTTTTTGGGAAGGGAAAAAAAAATTTTTTTTTTCCCAAAAAAAAAAAATTTTATTTTTAAAAAAAAGGGGGGTTTTTTTGAAAAGGGGGTTTTCCCTTTTTTTAAAAAAAAAAATTTTTTTTCCCCCCCTTTTGGGTTTTTTTGGGGGGGGCCCCCTTTTTTTTTTTTCCCAAAAAAAAAAAAATTTTTTTTTTTTTTTAAATTAAAAAAATTTTTTTCCCCCCTTTTTAAAAATTTTTTTCCCCCCCAAAATTTTTAAAAAATTTTCCTTTTTTTTTCCCCGGGGGGGCCCCCAATTTTTTTCCTTTTTTTAAACCCCAAAGGGGGTTTTTTAAAAAAACCCCCCTTCCAAAAAATAAAAAATTTTTTCCCCCGGGTGGGGTTTTAAACTTTTTTGGTTTCCTTCCCTTTTTTTTGGGGGGTTTTTTTTTTTTAATTTTTAAAAGGGAAATTTTTTAAAAATTTTTTTTTCCCCCTTTCCTTTTTTTTTGGGGCCCCCCCTTTTTTTTTCCCCAAAAGGCCCCCCCCCTTTTTTTTTTTTGGCCCCCCCCTCACCCGGGTTTTTTTGCTCCCCAAACCCCCCTCCCCCAATTCCCCCCCCCTTTTTTAAAAATTTTTTTTAAAAACCCCCCCCCAAACCCCCCCCCCCTTTTTTTTGGGGGAAAAACCCCCCTTTTTCCCTTTCCCCCCCTTTTTCCCCCCCCCTTTTTTTCCCCCCCCAACCCCCCCCCAAAATTTTTTGGGGGGGGTTTATTTCCCCCTTTTTTTTTCCCTTCCCCCCCCCCCCCTTTTTTCCCCATTTTCCCCCCTTTCCCCCCCCAACCCCCCCCTTTTTTCCCCCCTTTTTTTCCCCTTTTTAAAAAAATTTTCCCCCTTTTTTTTCCCCCCCCCTTTTTTTTTCCCCCAAAACCTTTTTTTTCCAAAAAAAAAACCCCCCTTTTTTAAAACCCGGGGGGGCCCCCCCCCCTTTTTTTTTTTTCCCCCCCCTTTTTTTTCCCCCCCCTTTTTTTTTCAAAAACCCCCCCATTTTTTTTCTCCCTTTTTTTTTTTTAATAACCACCCCTTTAAACGCCATTTTTTTTTTTTGGGGGAAAAAATTGGAGTATAATATCTTGGCCCAGGCCCACTCCTTAGGCCTCCAGGCAATCTTCCCTTTTTCCCTTTAAAGGGCATTTCCATGTCCGGGTTAATAAATGCTTTCCCCGGAGTTTTTCCAAAGCTGAAGGTGTCCCCCCGGGTTGTGTTCCGAGCACAACTCTCTTTCTCCCTTTCTATAAATAATCTGGCATCTGTTCTCCCCTCCCAAAATTTGGTCATCATTTATGTTGGGTGACTTTTCTATAATTTTGCAGGTGCTGACTTCACCTTTGCAGTTTCCCTCCCGCATGCCATCAACCGGGGTTTTTGTTTTGGGCCCCACCCCCCAAATTTTGGAAAAAATCACCCAAAATTTTGTTCATAGACTTCAGTGGTCTCTGATCATCCATTGTACCCCATACGGGTCACGTATCCCAGAAGTGATAAATCAGGTTTCTCCGGTTTCCCGTTTGACCGTCGATTGTCCTGGAAACCTCTTTCCCTCTGAAGGCAACTTGTCATAGCCAGCTGAACCTCCCCTTTAAAAAACCCAGCACATCTTTCCTTGGGGGCTGATCTAGAACTCCCTTCGCCTGCATTCAGCCCCAATTTTATCGAAACTTGATTATTGGGGACCAGAAAATTCGGGGCCTCCCCCTGCTACTCTCTCTAGCCTTTTCCCCTCCACCCCCAGGGATTCGTTTACCTTGGTTTCTTTTCGTTCTTCCCTGGTTGAGAGCCTCTATGAAAAGGAACATTCCATCCTTGTCCATCGTCGTGTGAAATTGCTTCCTATTATGTTCGCTCTCATACCCCCAATCCTTCCATGAAAGGATTGTACATGAATGACCCTTTATTTGTTCGTCCCCCCTTTTACTTCGCCCCTTTTCTCTTCGTCTACATTCCTCTTGTCTATTTTCAGCTACCACCTTTCTATGTTCATGTGGCATCTCCTTTTCCCCCCCCTTGGGAAGTTCCTGCTGCCCGTTGTTTTTTCCACTGCCTTCCCGGGCCCCAACTCCAAAGGTGGTTTCTCGCTTTTTTTCTAACCACTTTCCTCTCTTCCCCATGCCACCCGTGTGATGGTTCTAACTTCTGACGGCGTCGGTTGAACGGTTCCCGGCAGCATTGCGGGACTTTTTTCCCCCGGTTCATTTTGGCGAAATCACCATTCTTGACCATCCGGATTCATCTATTGTGTCACCATTTGGGGTCGTTTATCCTTGTGCTTTGGCTTCCAATTTTTTAAAAACCTCCCCCCCCAGTTCTTCGTATCCACCTTTGCCAAACTTCAAACAAAAAATATTGTTTTTTTTGGGTTGGCATTTGACTCAGGGCAATGAACGGGAGACACTGCTGCGCGGTCAGCAGTACAGCCTTTCCCCGTTTCATATGGGTGTTCCTTTTTGGATTTTTTGGGGCCATTGCACCCCCTTCCCCCCGTTGGAAAAAGCTGGTCTGCCTCAAATAACAAATTCATTCTATTAAACCGGTTTGGTTTTGGCCTTTTCTTTACCAATGTCGAGGTTGGGCCACCTCCCTCTTCCCATCGGCCCTCGTTTTCCACGGGTACCCATGGAGAGGTCCCTGTCCCCTCTGGGCATTGTCGGGTTTCCCCGTGTTTTCGTTAATTCTGTTGGACTGTCCACTCTATCCAAAACACCAGAATTTCCTCCAACGTCGTCTTCGCTCTGCGGCCCTTTCTTTCCTTCCTTCTTGCGATGGACCCCCCTTTAATCCTGAATCTCGTTGACTTTTTTACAAAAGATTCTACAAAATTGAAAATTATTCCTAGCACTCCCTCAGTCCTTCTACCTCAATCTCTTCTACCCTCTATCCCTGCCCATCCCCTGCCGCGCACTCCATACCCACTAATCATCCTCTCCCTCTTACACCCTTCTCCCCATCCTGCCCCGCGTCCCTTTTTGATCTTTGGTTTAGGCTTCTTTTATTATAATAATAATAGTTTTATATTTAATAACATTAAGAAAATCCCCCTGATAGCGCTAATTTTGACATTCTATTTAAAAATAAAAAAACCAGCTGGTTGTTAAAAAAACTTTAAAAATTTCCCCCTTAAAAAAAAACCCATAATTTTTTTTTTATTTTTTTTTTAAAAATCGGGGTTTCCCCCAAGGCAGGTTGGCCCAAAAGAAAAACTTTCTCATTCCTCCACACTGTCTTCCAGGCGTAAAAACCCAATTATAAAACTGTTAAAACCCCTCCTTCAGGTGCCCATTCTTCCTTCCCGGACTTAAGTCCCGCCGCCTTTCCGAATCCTTCATAAATGTTACCTTCTCCACTCCAACAGCATTTAAGTCCCAAAAACCTTTGTCTCCATTTTCTCCTTCTCCCCTCCCAGGCTTATGGAAATCCCCAACCCCCCGCACACAAAACCCCCTTTCCCCCCCCAACCTTTCCGGCCTCCCCCCGCCCTTCCCTTCCTCAGATTTAAAAACCCAAAATCATTCTGTTTCGTTCCTTTCCACATGTCCAAAAAACTAATAACCCCCTCCCCCCTGGAAATAGTTTTGTTAATCCCATAACTGCCTCCACCTTCTTGTTCAACATTCACAACCCATGCCTCACCCCCCAAAGCGTTGGTTGCTATCTTCATACATTCCCCTTTTTCTTTCATGGATAAAGTTCTTTTCTCCACAAACTCCTCAGTGCACCACTAAATTTTTCCCTCATCCCCGATTTTTTTAAAACCTTTTGTGGTGCTGTTTATCTGGGAGGGGTGGGTGTCCCCTGACAAGTCATTAAAATGTGGGACGGTGGTGGGGGGTTTTTTCAATATGTTTTTCAAGCATGTTCGGTTTGGGCAGCTATTTCGTAGGAAAATTAGATGTAACAAAATTCCCTAAAAATTTGCTGGCAATTAACCAGGGGACATTAAGGCCCCAATTTTAAATTGAAAAAATTAAAACGATAAGAAAAGCCAAAGGAATCTAAGACCAACTTTTCATTTGAAGGAGAAAAGATAAAAAAACTGCCTCACTTCAAAGCTCTTGGTCAGCTCACTTCAGTGAAAAATTGTGTACAGTCTTCAACACCTATTTACTCTGTTAATTCATGGGAAGATACTATCTAATTTCCAGAAATAACAAATTACATAGGACTGGAAAAATAAGTTATGCATGATCAAATTAACTAGTGAAATGGTTCACACAAATTGATAGACTCAGATCAAACAAATTACTGGGCCTTGATTTGTTATCGGGGTTTAATGGAATGTGGGGAACTTAGAAACCCCAAATTGGTAAGTATTTTCTCATATCACTAAAACTATGGTGGCAGATGTGGAAATTTGCAAATGTGATACCTATCTAAAGCAGTAGACAGGTCTTTTACCTTCTAATTATAGACCAATTACCCCTAGTCTCCATTATGAGAAAATTGGGGAATCATAAATTTCCTAGGCTTTACTAAGCCACATTTAAATATAAATTGAACATTGTATCTCAGCATGGTTTTACAAGGGGGTTCCTGCATTCCAAATTTATAACGTTTTTTCAGTAAGGTATTTGAAGCGGTAGACCACGTTAATGGATATAATATTGTGAATGTGAATTTCCCAGTAAGGTTTCTGATATTTCCCACAGGATATTGTTGAGGAAGGTAGACACCCCGATAGGAGGAAATTTTTTTCCTTTAAGCGTGGTTGACATTTAAATGGGCAACACAGAGTTTGATAAATGAGGAGAAATCAGAGTGCGGACGCGTCAAAAGTGGTGTTCCACAGGTGGTAAGTGTTAGGACCTTTGTTGTTCATAGTACACATAAATGACATAGATGAGGGGAAAAAATAGCGATATAGGCGAGGGTTTTTCGATGACACTATAATATCTCATCGTTAATTCTGATGCGTGAACTGACGCTACAGAAAGATTTGGGAAAGTTGATGCAGTGGTCGGAGACTTGGCAGATGCAACTTAATGAAGACAAATGTAAGCGAAAGCCTAGACGAGAATATGAACCGCTCTTACAACCTGAATAATGTGATCTCAATCATTTTGAATGAAAAAGTATTAAAAGTTTTGGTTACTTAATGTAAAATCGAAACAACTGTGCTTAAGTATGCGCAATAAAAACTAATGGAATTCTGCACTTAATAAAAATGCAGAATATTCCGGAAATGGGGCTTATATACTGACGACATGTGAGGTGAAGCAGTAGTGGACCGGGTCACCAGTGGGAAACTCCCCAAAAAGATCCCAAGATGTTACCGTATCTGACAGTTTTAATAAATGGTTCAAGAAAAGCAACAAGATGATAAATAACACCTTGTGCAACACTTGGGGAACTTTATTCTGTAAACGTATTGCCAGTCAGTGGTTTTTCAGTCCACTGCAGAGAAATGGTCTTATTTATCAAGTTGTTAGGGTTTTCTAAAGCATTTATTCAACTTGTGTCAGACACAGCTCTGCTCCACCCACTGGTGACTCTGCCCTCCACTGCTCCACCACTGGTGACTCTGCCTACCACTGCTCCACCACTGGTGACTCTGCCACCATGCTCCACCACTGGTGACTCTGCCTACCACTGCTCCACCACTGGTGACCTGCCTCCACTGCTCCACCACTGGTGACTCTGCCCACCACTGCTCCACCACTGGTGACTCTGCCCCACCACTGCTCCACCACTGGTGACTCTGCCTACCACTGCTCCACCTCATCTGTCTACAGTATATAATCCTACCTCCACGATTATTCTGCACTTTAATCAAGATTGGAGTGGGACTGATTGGCTACATTCCTCCTCCCCCTTTCCCCCGTTTCTCTTTATCTCTGAAGAAGCCCTGGCTGGCAAAACGTTTCCGAATAAATAATACCCAAGTGCTGCTAAAGTATCTTTTTTTAATCACTGGGGTCCTCAGGTCATACCGTACTTCAAGTTTATATGAATGTTGAAGATACGTTTCGCCACACAGTGGCTGCATCAGTCATACAAATCAGGAAGATATAAAGGGGAGGGGAGTTTGAGGTAACACCCCCATTTTTTCCCCAAATTTTCACAGGTTTTATATCCTTGGTAAACCTCTTTTTGATCGTGGCCTGGTCTCGATTTCAGAATGGACACAAACATTCTTTTAAACATAGAAGGATGAAGAGTTTACTATGTATCGGGAAAACTTTTCACGAGGGTGTGGGAAAAAAAACTCCCTCTTTAAAAGGATTGAATTGGAGAGGATTTAAC
>WNWK01040943.1:0-16716 GCA_009830355.1 Cherax destructor
GTTGATAATTTATAAAATAAGTATAATTGCGTATCTAAGTTATAAAGTTTGAATATAAGTTGAACATATCAATTAATTGTAGCATTGCAACTAATTGAGTGAGATAACAATTTAAAACAATTAGTTCCATTGCAGTTACAGTTTACGTGGTCATTATAATGTAAATGTTATGGAAATAGTTAGCTTAGTATGTATTATTCATAACAGGTTTTTACATTTAAGTGATTAGTCAGGTTTTTACATTAAGTGATTATTCTACTTTGTTGGGAATGTTTGATATTGAGCATTTAGCTTTGGGTGAGAAGGTGGTTTTTTAGCATCGTTTTGAATTGGGGTACAGGCAGGGTTTCTTTGGCAATGACAGGTAATGAATTCCAAATTTTCGTGCCTTTTATATGCATTGAGTTTTTACATAGTGTTCGATGGACACGGGGAACATCGAGGAGTGATCTGTGTCTAGTGTTATGGTCATGTGTCCTGTTAAAATTGGTAAGGAGAAGTTTGAGTGGTGGGTTAATATTTGCATAGAGTGTTCTATGTATGTAATAGGCACAGTAAAAAGTATGGATGTCTTGTATGGTGAGTAAGTTTAGGTTTTTGAATATTGGTGGAGTATGTTGTCTGGAGTGTGAATTTGTTATCATTCTAACTGCTGCCTTTTGTTGTGTTATTAGTGGTCTGAGATGAGTTATTGATGTAGAGCCCCATGCGCAGATTCCATAGGTGAGGTAGGGGTAAATGAGTGAGTGATATAGGGTAAGGAGAGCTGGTTGTGGAACATAGTACCGTATCTTGGATAGTATTCCCACGGTCTTTGAGACTTTCTTTGAGACATTTATTGAAACTGGGCAACTACCTGAGGCGTGGAAGATGGCAAATGTAGTCCCAATTTTAAGGAAAGGAGACAGACACGAGGCATTAAACTACAGACCTGTGTCACTGACGTGTATAGTATGCAAAGTCATGGAGAAGATCAGCAGGAAAGTGGTGGAGCACCTAGAAAGACACAAGCTTATAAACGACAACCAGCACGGTTTCAGGGAAGGAAAATCCTGTGTCACAAACCTACTGGTGTTTTATGACAAGGTAACAGAAGTAAGACACGAGAGAGAGGGGTGGATAGACTGCATTTTCTTGGACTGCAAGAAGGCGTTCGACACAGTTCATCACAAGAGGTTAATGCAAAAGCTAGAGGATCAGGCACACGTAACAGGAAAGGCACTGTAATGGATCAGATAATATCTGACAGGGAGGCAACAACGAGTCATGGTACGTGACGAGGTGTCAGAGTGGGGTTCCACAAGGGTCAGTCCTAGGACCTGTACTGTTTTTGGTATATGTGAATGACATAACGGAAGGGATAGACTCAGAAGTGTCCCTGTCTGCAGATGATGTGAAATTAATGAGAAAAATTAAATCAGTCGAGGATCAGGCAGGACTACAAAGAGACCTGGAGAGGCTACAATCCTGGTCCAGTAACTGGCTCCTTGAATTTAACCCTGCCAAATGTAAAGTCATGAAGATCGGGGAAGAGCAAAGAAGACCGCAGACAGAGTATAGTCTAGGTGGTCAAAGAATGCAAACCTCACTCAAGGAAAAAGATCTTGGAGTGAGTATAATACCGAGCACATCTCTTGAGGCACACATCAGTCAGATAACTGCTGCAGCATACGGGCGGCTGGCAAACCTAAGAATAGCGTTCCAATACCTCACTAAGGAATCATTCAAGACTCTGTACACCATATACGTCAGGCCAATAATGGAGTATGCAGCACCAGTTTGGAACCCACACCTGGTCAAGCACGTCAAGAAATTAGAGAAAGTGCAAAGGTTTGCAACAAGACTAGTCCCAGAGCTAAGGGGATTGTCCTACGAAGAAAGGTTAAGGGAAATCGGCCTGACGACACTATGGACAGGAGGGTTAGAGGAGACATGATATCGACATATACAATACTGCGAGGAATAGATAAGGTTGACAGATACAATATGTTCCAGAGAGGGGTAACAGAAACAAGGGGTCACAATTGGAAGTTGAAGACTCCTATGAGTCAAAGGAATGTTAGGAAGTATTTCTTTAGTCATAGAGTTGTCAGGAAATGGAATAGCATAGAAAGCGACGTAGTGGAGGCAGGAACCATATATAGTTTTAAGACGAGGTTTGATAAAGCTCATGGAGCAGGGAGAGAGAGGACCTAGTAACAATCAGTGAACAGACGGGGCCGGGAGCTATGAATCGACCCCTGCAACCACAAATAGGTGAGTACACACACACACACACACTAAGGGGCTAAGGAGTATGTCCTACGAGGAGAGGTTAAGGGAAATCGACCTAACGACACTGGAGGACAGGAGAGATAGGAGGAACATGATAACGACATATAAGATACTGAGAGGAATAGACAAGGTGGACAGAGACAGAATGTTCCAGAGATGGGACACAGCAACAAGGGGACACAGTTGGAAGTTGAAGACTCAAATGAATCACAGGGATGTTAGGAAGTATTTCTTCAGTCATAGAGTGGTCGGAAAGTGGAATAGCTTGGGAAGCGATGTAATGGAGGCAGGTTTCATACATACCTTTAAGGAGAGGTATGATAAAGCTAATGGAGCAGGGAGCGTGACCCAGTAGCGGCCAGTGAAGAGGCGGGGCCAGGAGCTATGACTCGACCCCTGCAACTACAACTAGGTGAGTACACAGACAAACACACGCACACACACATATATATATATATATATATATATATATATATATATATATATATATATGTCGTGCCGATTAGGTAAAACTGGCGATTTTGGCTTAAATAGCAACGCTCACCTTGCCATATAAGACAAGTGAAAATTTGTGTATGCAATAATTTCGCCAAAATCATTCTGAACATAACGAAAAAAATATATTTCATTGTGCTTGTTTATTATTAAATTAATGTTAACGAATCTAAAATATATTTAGTTCGGTTAGGCTAAATTAAATTGCTCTTGTTGTAATAAGGTTAGGTAGGTTTTCAAAGTTTCTCTTGGTACAAAATTATAAATTTTTACATTAACATAAATGAAAAAAATATATCTTTAAACGTATAAGAGAAAATTTTAGAAAGTACTTAATTTTAGATGAGTTCTTGCTAATTGACCAGTTTTACCTAATCGGCACGACATATATATATATATATATATATATATATATATATATATATATATATATATATATATATATATATATATATATATATATATATATATATGCGATATATATATATATATATATATTTTTTTTTTTTTTTATTAACACATCGGCCGATTCCCACCAAGGCAGGGTGGCCCGAAAAAGAAAAACTTTCATCATCATTCACTCCATCACTGTCTTGCCAGAAGGGTGCTTTACACTACAGTTATAAAACTGCAACATTAACACCCCTCCTTCAGAGTGCCGGCACTGTACTTCCCATCTCCAGAACTCAAGTCCGGCCTGCCGGTTTCCTGAATCCCTTCATAAATGTTACTTTGCTCACACTCCAACAGCACGTCAAGTATTAAAAACCATATGCCTCCATTCACTCCTATCAAATACGCTCACACATGCTTGCTGGAAGTCCAAGCCCCTCGCACACAAAACTTCCTTTACCCCCTCCCTCCAACCTTTCCTAGGCCGACCCCTACCCCGCCTTCCCTCCACTACAGATTTATACACTCTCGAAGTCACTCTGTCTCGTTCCATTCTCTCTACATGTCCAAACCACCTCAACAACCCCTCCTCAGCTCTCTGGACAATCGTTTTGGTAATCCCGCACCTCCTCCTAATTTCCAAACTCCGAATTCTCTGCATTATATTCACACCACACATTGACCTCAGACATGACATCTCCACTGCCTCCAGCCTTCTCCTCGTTGCAACATTCATCACCCATGCTTCACACCCATATAAGAGCGTTGGTATAACTATACTCTCATACATTCCTCTTTACTTCCATAGACAAGGTTCTTTGTCTCCACAGACTCCGAAGTGCTCCACTCACCCTTTTCCCTCATCAATTCTATGATTCACCTCATCCTTCATAGACCCATCCGCCGACATGTCCACTCCCAAATATCTGAATACATTCACCTCCTCCATACTCTCTCCCTCCAATCTGATATCCAATCTTTCGTCACCTATTCTTTTTGTTATCCTCATCACCTTACTCTTTCCTATATTCACTTTCAATTTTCTTCTTTACACACCCTACCAAATTCATCCACCAACCTCTGCAGCTTCTCTTCAGAATCTCCCAAAAGCACAGTGTCATCAGCAAAAAGCAACTGTGACAACTCCCACTTTGTATTTGCTTCTTTATCTTTTAGCCCAACACCTCTTGCCAAGACCCTCGCATTCACTTCTCTTACAACCCCATCTATAAATATATTGAACAACCACGGTGACATCACACATCCTTGTCTAAGGCCCACTTTTACTGGGAAATAGTCCCCTTCCCTCCTACACACTCTAACCTGAGCCTCACTATCCTCATAAAAACTCTTCACTGCTTTCAGTAACCTTCCTCCTATTCCATACACCTGCAACATCTGCCACATTGCCCCCTATCTACCCTATCATACGCCTTTTCCAAATCCATAAATGCCACAAAAACATCTTTACCCTTATCCAAATACTGTTCACCTATATGTTTCACTGTAAACACTTGGTCTACACACCCCTACCTTTCCTAAAGCCCCTTGTTCATCTGCTATCCTGCTTTCTGTTTTACTCTTAATTCTTTCAATAATAACTCTACCATACACTTTACCAGGTACACTCAACAGACTTATTCCCCTATAATTTTTGCACTCTCTTTTGTCCCCTTTGCCTTTATACAAAGGAACAATACACGCTCTCTGCCAATCCCTAGGTACCTTACCCTCTTCCATACATTTATTAAATAATAGCACCAACCACTCCAAAATTATATCCCCACCTGCTTTTAACATTTCTATCTTTATCCCATCAATCCCAGCTGCCTTACCCCTTTCATTCTACCCACTGCCTCACGAACTTCCCTACACCCACAACTGGCTCTTCCACACTCCTACAAGATGTTATTCCTCCTTGCCCTACACACGAAATCACAGCTTCCCTGTCTTCATCAACATTTAACAAATCCTCAAAATATTCTCTCCATCTTCCCGATACCTCTAACTCTCCATTTAATAACTCTCCTCTCCTATTTTTAACTGTCAAATCTATTTGTTCTCTAGGCTTCCTCAACTTATTAATCTCATTCCAAAACTTTTTCTTATTTTCAACAAAATTTGCTGATAACATCTCACCCACTCTCTCATCTGCTCTCTTTTTACATTGCTTCACCACTCTTTAACCTCTCTTTTCTCTCCATATACTCTTCCCTCCTTGCATCACTTCTACTTTGTAAAAACCTCTCATATGCTAACTTTTTCTCCCTTACTACTCTCTTTACATCATCATTCCACCAATCGCTCCTCTTCCCTCCTGCACCCACTCGCCTGTAACCACAAACTTCTGCTGAACACTCTAACACTACATTTTTAAATCTACCCCATACATTTTCGACCCCATTGCCTACACTCTCACTAGCCCATCTATCCTCCAATAGTTGTTTATATCTTACCCTAACTGCCTCCTCTTTTAGTTTATAAACCTTCACCTCTCTTTACTTACTGATTCTATTTTCCTTGTATCCCATCTACCTTTTACTCCCACTGTAGCTATAACTAAAAAGTGATCTGATATATCTGTAGCCCTCTATAAACATGCACATCCTGAAGTCTACTCAACAGTCTTTTATCTACCAATACATAGTCCAACAAACTACTGTCATTACGCCCTACATCATATCTTGTATACTTATTTATCCTCTTTTTCTTAAAATATGTATTACCTATAACTAAACCCCTTTCTATACAAAGTTCAATCAAAGGGCTCCCATTATCATTTACACCTGGCACCCAAACTTACCTACTACACCTTCTCTGCATGTTTCTCCCACTTTAGCATTTAGGTCCCCTACCACAATTACTCTCTCATTTGGTTCAAAAGTTCCTATACATTCGCTTAACATCTCCCAAAATCTCTCTCTCTCTCTACACTCCTCTCTTCTCCAGGTGCATACACGCTTATTATGACCCACTTTTCGCATCCAACCCTTATTTTAATCCACATAATCCTTGAATTTACACATTTATATTCCCTCTTTTCCTTCCATAACTGATCCTTCAACATTATTGCTACCCCTTCCTTAGCTCTAACTCTCTCAGATACTCCTGACTTAATCCCATTTATTTCTCCCACTGAAACTCGCCTACCCCCTTCAGCTTTGTTTCGCTTAGGGCCAGGACATCCAACTTCTTTTCATTCATAACATCGGCAATCATCTTTCTTATCATCCGCACTACATCCACGCACATTCAGACAACCCAATTTTATAAAGTTTTTCTTCTTCTCGTTTTTAGTAGATTTGTACAGGAGAAGGGGTTACTAGCCCATTGCTCCCGGCATCTTAGTCGCCTCATACGACACGCATGGCTTACGGAGGAAAGATTCTTTTCCACTTCCCCATGGACAATAGAGAAAATAAAAAGAACAAGAGCTATTAAGAAAAAGAAGAAAAACCTAGATGTGTGTATGTATATATATGCATGTGTATGCCAGTGTAGTGTGACCTAAAGTGTAAGTAGAAGTAGCTAGATATACCTGTTATCCAGCGTGTTTATGAGACATATATATATATATATATATATATATATATATATATATATATATATATATATATATATATATATATATATATATATATATATATATGTCGCTATATATATATATATATATATATATATATATATATATATATATATATATATATATATATATATATATATATATATATATATAGTCGCATATATATATATATATATATATATATATTTAATATATGTCGTGCCGATTAGGTAAAACTGGTCAATTAGCAAGAACTCATCTAAAATTAGGTCCTTTCTAAAATTTTCTCATATACGTTTAAAGATATATTTTTTTCATTTATGTTAATGTAAGAATTTATAATTTTGTACCAAGAGAAACTTTGAAAACCTACCTAACCTTATTACAACAAGTGCAATTTAATTTAGCCTAACCCAATTAAATATATTTTAGATACGTTAACATTAATTTAATAGTAAACAAACACAATAAAATATATTTTTTACGTTATGTTCAGAAGGATTTTGGCGAAATTATTGCATACACAAATTTTCATTTGTCTTATATGGCAAGAAGAGCGTTGCTATTTAAGCCAAAATCTCAAGTTTTACCTAATCGGCTGGCTCATTATTATTCCTACACCGTCACCCGCACTGGCAAGACGTAGCTGCTCCTGAATTTGCTTCGTTCAGTTTCCTTGCGATCCCCGTGCTGGGAGAGGCTTTTTACCTTAGTTAGTTCAGACTCTCAGGTAAGGACCCACTAGGGGGGAGGGGGAAGTGGGGACAGAAGAAGAATAGCCGGTGAGAGGAAGAGCTGAAGTAGAAGAGAAAGAGTCAGGACTAAACCCAACAGTTTAACTACTTGAAAATCCTCCTCTTACCTTTAGTTAGTTAGTTCAGACTCTCAGGTAAGGACCCAATAGGGGCGAGGGTGAAGTGGGGACAGAAGAAGAATAGCCGGTGAGAGGAAGAGCTGAAGTAGAAGAGAAAGAGTCAGGACTAAACCCAACAGTCTAACTACTGGATGCTTTCCTCTATGAGGTTTTTTTCCTCCTCAACATTCCTGCTAACCTGCTTGTGGTACCTGCTGAGCGCAACAAGGACATCAACACCAGGAATAGTGCGTCGTTAGTGGTCTCCCCAAGGGAAGAACGCCGTCCTCTGCACTCCTGCTGCTGTGTCCGGCTAACCATCACTGCCCAAGGTGTCACCTTGCTGACTTTTCAAAGCATCACCTCGACACCTCTGCACATAGTGCATGTGTATCCATTGGCATACTTTTATTTCCTCGCTTCTAGAGTCGGTGTTAACAGCATCTCTGATTTCTTAGACAGCTTTTTTTTTTTTTTAACCAATATCTTTTTTTGGTGTGACACGAGTTAGCTCCCTTTTGTGCCGTAATCTCCCAAGAGGCCAGTCAAACCCCCTTCACTGAGGTGGTTAAAGATACCCACACAGTGGATAGGCGAGACTACACCACTTGGAAGACACCAGCACCTTTCTCTACTCTCTAGACTCTTTACTTCCTTTTTTCTGGACCAGCTGGACCTGCACCTCGGTGTATTCGTCTGGTCTGGTGCCCGTGGCAGGTGTCCAAGTGATAACCGCATGGGAAGCCTATTCTGGGCAGGTACATTACAACAGCAACATGTCCCTTCAGGACCACTTGCTTAATCCACTTTAGCGAGCCAATCATCGAAGTGCTTTATCTTACACTGTGTTGTTGCCACCATGGCAACTGCACGGGGACCTCGATCACCGACCATGGCCCTCCTCCTAACCTACTCTGGACCTGATAAGGATACTATTGAGTATGCCTCTACCTTTTTCAACATTACCCAAACCCCTATGATTAATGTATTCAAAACCCGATCTGGAGTTAAGATCAATCTTTCTCCCCAACATTTTGATACTTGCACTAGCAAAGAGGTTCGTGAAAAGCTTTCACATGCAGGTTTTTCAATTGATTGGGCTCCTGACCACAAGGCCAGGAGCACAGTTGTGGCCAAGCCTGTTGACTCCTCACTTATAGAAGCATATGACACTGACAAGACTGACCTAATGACTAACATTTCTACCCAGAACAATATTACTGTTGAGGATATCTTTCACCCTCCAAAGACAAATGTACTAAAAATAAGGTGCTCCACACCAGTTGATGCTGATGTCCTATTCAAAAGTGGTATTCTAGTAAAATACTTTCATATACCAGCCACTTCCCTGTTTTTGCCAAACTATATCCGTGTTGCAATGCTATAAATGCTATAGTTTTGGTCACTCAAAGGAAAACTGTCAAAATCAAATGATGTGTTCTAAATGTTCTCTTCATGGACATCATTATAGCAAGTGCTCAAGAGACCTGAAGTGCATTAACTGTTCTGAGCCTCATGTAGCTACAGATTTCCAGTGTAAAGCTCGCAGGGACTATGTCTCAACATTGCGCAAAGACACACCCCTCAACCTCCCTAATCCTGTCACTAGTATGGCCTCACAGTTTCAGACTCCCCTCTCTACACCTGTCACACCTACCAACCCTTCTCTCTCTACAGATGTCACACATACCAACCCTCCTCTCTCTACAACTGCCACACATACCAACCTTCCTCCTTCTTCTACTTCTTCCCATTCTCCTACTTATGCGGCTGCAGTCCACAATTATATCTCCACAGCTTCTGCACCATCTCAGCGATCCTATGTTCTCGAGACAATAGTGTTGACTGCCGTTCATTGTGCCAAAAATTTCGACAAAATTCACTACCCCACTCTCCTCAATGACCTCCTGAAAGTTAACAATTTTGATGCAGTTTCTTTTCCTGGTAACTTCTCTCTCCCTACTGACATCTCCTCCCCTTCTCCCTCAGTGTCTACCTCAGCCGCTACTATGCCTCCTCCCCCTTCTCCTTCTACCTCCTCTGCCTCTTACCCTGCCTCTCACTCTGACACTATTTCTTCTCAGCTACCCATTGAGTCTTCTCCTGGGATAAAAGCTAGGACACGATCCCACTCAACCAAGAAAACAGCAAATTCTTCTTCTAATTCACATGGAAAGATGAGTACTGGTACCAATCCAAAACGCCGCAACTCTCCTTCCCTTTCACCTCTCTCCTCTCGTTCCTCCCGTCCCTCCACTTCTCACACTCCTCGATATAGTACAAATATCCCCCAACCAGATCCTCCCGTCTCCCAACACCTTGATGAAGTAGTCCCACACATTGCTGATGCGTGCGTCACTGCTATTCTTGGCCAGATACCAACCTCCCAAAATCATGGCTCTTAAAGTCACTCAATTTAATATACGGGCCTACATTCCAAACAAACATATTCTGGCCGAACTACTTGAGTCTGAACGCCCTGATGTGCTACTTTTAAATAGCACATGTGTGCGAGATGACCAAAGAGTCCGGCACCTTGGCTACACTGCACGCCAATCCCCTGCTGATCACTGGAATGGCGTAGCCATCCTGGTGAACAGTACCATACGCCATGAATTTCTCTCCCTTCCCTTCACTGATCCTCATAGCATGGCTGTGAAGATACACACTATACACGGACCAATTATCATTTACACTACCTATACTCGTCCTAACACATACATAAATCTTCATGATCTAACTATACTCTTTAATCACACACACCTACCAGTCTATCTCCTTGCTGATCTCAATGCTAGACATATAGTTTTTCATGACAATTCCACAAACACACACGGAAGACAACTCTTAACCCTTGTCACGCAAAAACATCTCACTCATCTAGGTCCACATTTTCCCACTGTTTTCACACACAACGGTAAAGGAACTCCTGACAAAATTTTCACCAACAGGGCTAGTAATCATTTACACCACTTCATAACTCCTGGCCCTCTTTCGGGCTCTGACCACATTCCTATCACCCTCCATATCTCTCTAAATCCTATACAAATTCCAATCTCTCCTTCACCAAACTACTCAATGACTGACTGGGATGATTTCAAACTACGACTGGACAACACTGACCTCACCTACGATTATGACAACAAACCAGTGACAGATATAGACAATCAAATTACACGTATACAACATGCCATCAAGCAAGTAGCTGCACAGACTGTGCCTACAAGGCATTACAAGACCAGATACTCTTTTCGCCCATCAGAGAGAACCAAGCGCTTGCTTACTTGTTATAGGCACCGGTTTGCTGTAAATCAAAACAGACTGAACTTAATTCGATGGGATCTTTCCATACTGCGAATGCATATCATTCACAGTCTGGAAGAGGACCACAACCGGCACTGGCAATCCCTTATTGATACTGCAGATCAACATTGAATCAATGACCCCAAGACTTTTTGGAACTTTATCCGGAAAATCAAGGGAACCCCAAAAACTACAACCTTTAGACACATCACTCATGACAACAGACTTATCACTGATCCAGCAGAGGCAGTGCACATTTTTAAAGACATATGGGAACAAATCTTTCATCCACATCCTCCAGACCCAGCTGCAATTGACCACACAAATGACGTTGAACACTGGATCGCCAGACACCGTGATCTTACAAATCCTGACCCCACTATCTCCCTTGATACACTATCCTCTACCCATTCTCTCAACTCTCCTTTCGTGACAAACGATATTCACTCACTACTAACTAAACTGCCCAGGAAAGCACCTGGTGCTTCTGGACTATCTCACTCAATTCTCTGTCATCTTCCTAGATCTGTTGCTTCTGTTCTTACTGATCTATTCAATGCTATACTCGCTTCTGGTTACTTCCCCCGTTTCTTCAAATCCGCCACAGCTTGCCTAATCCCTAAACCTGGCAAAGACCTGACAAACCCAAAGAATTACAGGCCGATAAGCCTACTAGAAATCTTGGGTAAGACATTCGAAAGACTTGTCAATATGAGACTCAGAACTCACCTTGAGACAAATAACCTACTCAACGAAAGACAATTTGGTTTTCGACAACATAGATCTACACAGGATGTCATAAACATCATCCTGAACTATATTCGCATAAATAAAGCTCAAAACTGTACTACCGCCCTCGTGACCAAAGATGTTGAAAAGGCCTTTGATACTGTATGGCACGATGGTCTAAAATATAAACTCTGTACCTCCTTTGATCTCCCTAGAAATATGATTAAACTAATTTGCAACTTCCTAGACGGTAGAACTATGTTAATAGGGTTCATGAAACATTACTCTGACTATTTCACACTCCATGCAGGAGTCCCACAAGTCTCTGTACTATCTCCTACACTATATATCTTATACACGAATGACTTGCCTGAACCACTTTACCCTAATACTCTCACAATTTCTTACGCAGATGACATAACACAACTCACTGCACACGAAACCTCTCGATTCCTCACCCACAGAACACAACGAGAGGTCGATAGGATCACTGCATGGGAACTCCAATGGAGAATTAAAACAAATCCCCTTAAATCCAAGATCATCTTTTTCTTTAAAAGACGTGGAGTTCTCACTCTTGTTGACCTCGAAAACAGCACCTCTCGTACACGTATACCACAAACCCGCTCTGTTGTCGTCCTAGGTGTCAACTTGGACACCAGGTTGACAATCAAACCTCACATCACTTCTAAAACTGCTGTTGCTGAGATTGCTCTCTCTCAACTTTACAAGTTGCGAGGAGCTCACCCTGCAACTAAACTTCACCTTTATAAAGCTCTTATTAGGCCCCTCATTTCTTACTCTCCTCTAGCTCTATCACTATCTGCCAAAACCAATACCATAAAACTTCAGCGTGTCCAAAACCGAGCACTACGTTGGGTGTTGGGAGTGAAGTGGGATGATTTTGCAACCAGCGAATCTCTCCATCTCAGGACTAACACACCAGCTCTGAACGAATTTTGGAAGACACTTTCTGACAGACAAATTGACAGACTTGAGACTTACCATGAACATTGGACTGACTACCTTGATACCACAATAAAACGGCCTTATACCGAAGTCAACCTCTTCAGAGCTTTGAACGAACCTGCCCCTCCCCCCCGATACACATAATATAGCCTCTTTTTTTACCACCTAATACTTCTCTTTAGAATGAACTAGTCCCAAACCTGATGTTTTCTTACTTATCTCTACCTGCCATCCTATGAGAGTCGTCCTTGTGCAGTTTCCGAGATGAAGCAACTTGTAGATGTCCTTGGCTCCGCCTGAACACCTTGCCTTCGCCCGATCTAAGCGTCCAGTCTAGCAGCAGATAATACCTGACACTGAAATTGACTATTAAGCCTCACAATGCCTTGCAGTTGGGTTTAGTCCCGACTCTATTTCTTACTCTAAAATATTTCCTCTCACCCATCTATTCTTCGCCTATCCCCACTTCCCTCTCGCCCCTTGTGGGTACTTACCTGAGAGTATTCGTTTCGTTTCGTTTCGTTTTACTTAATCGGCACGACATATATATATATATATATATATATATATATATATATATATATATATATATATATAGTGTGCCGATTAGTAAACTAGTCAATTAGCAAGAACTCATCTAAAATTAAGTCCTTTCTAAAATTTTCTCTTATACGTTTAAAGATATATTTTTTCATTTATGTTAATGTAAGAATATATAATTTTGTACCAAGAGAAACTTTGAAAACCTACCTAACCTTATTACAACAAGCGCAATTTAATTTAGCCTAACCCAACTAAATATATTTTAGATACGTTAACATTAATTTAATAATAAACAAACACACTGAAATATATTTTTCGTTATGTTCAGAATGATTTTGGCGAAATTATTGCATACACAAATTTTCACTTGTCTTATATGGCAAGGTGAGCGTTGCTTTTAAGCCAAAATCGCAAGTTTTACCTAATCGGCACGACATATATATATATATATATATATATATATATATATATATATATATATATATATATATATATATATATATATATATATATATATATATATGCAATAAGGAAACCTCATCGATGTCATCAAGGAAGGGCTTTCCGTCATACTCATCTAATTTATGTGATCTACTTCGGTATTTATATGCCATAGTGGCGGACATATATGTCAGTAAGGGATATTAATTATAGTTATCCCGTTCTGTCACAACCCTGTTGGACATAGATAGTTGCTAGGACTGTCTTAGACTCTCACAACTTAAATATAAATACTCCTGAATACCATCTTTGTGATTAAATCTTTAAGAAGCTTCCCAAATTTGGTCCTTAAAAAATGTATAAAGACCATTGTCCTCTGAAAATATGACAGAACCCCATTGGTCATAGAAAAAGGGATCAAGACCCGAGAGATCTCACGGAGTCTGATAAAGACTCACGGTCCCAGGAATACCAGTCAGTCAGGTCTTAATTTATCTATATCTACCTGGAGTCTACCTGGACGGTATTCCGGGGATCAACGCCCCCGAGGCCCGGTCCACGACCAGGGCTCAAAGTGTATCAGAACCTGACCAAGCAAGCTGTTACTGCTGGCCGCACGTAGTCCAACATACGAACCACAGCCCGGTTGATCCGGCACCAACTTTAAGTATCTGTTCAGATCCCTCTTGAAGGCAGCCAGGGGTCTATTGGTAATTTCCCTTTATGCATGGTAGGAGGCTGTTGAACAGTCCTGGGCCCAAGACACTTATTGTTTTCTCTTAGTGTACCAGTGGAGCCTCTACATTTCATTCGGGGTATTTTGCACCGCTTACCCAGTCTTTTGCTTTCGTAGGGGGTGATTTCTGTGTGCAGAGTAGGGACCATTCCTACTAGGATTTTCCAAGTGTAGATATTGATAACTCTCTCTCGCCTGCGTTCCAGCGAGTACAAGTCAAGTGCTTCCAAACGTTCCCAGTAGGTAAGGTGTTTGACGGAACTTATATGTGCAGTAAAGTTTCACTGTACATTCTCTAGATCTGCAATTTCACCCGCCTTGAATGCAGATGTTAATGTATAGCAGTATTCCAGTTTTGAGAAAACAAGTGATTTAAAGAGGATCATCACTGGTTTGGCATCTGTTGTTTTGAACGTTCTCATTATCTATTCTATCATTTTCTTCTCAGATGTGATAGTGGCACTGTTGTAATCTTTGAAAGTGAAGTCCTTAGACACACACAAATGGTGCACTCTAAATTGTGCTCATAATAGGCACTAATTGAGCTAATTCACTCTGTCAGCGAAAATTTAATTAATTCACATTTATATGGTCAGTTCAGGATAACGTTTATCATTGTGCAGATTCAGCAAGTCACTTATGACTGAGGCAGTGGTGCCGGTGATATCAACAGGTCAAGGGTTAAAGCTTCCCAGAGTGCTGACTCAGCACTAACACTTGCACGTGTCTCACATGACCACTCAGCACCAGTGCCTCACATGACTACTCAGCACCAGTGCCTCACATGACCACTCAGCACCAGTGCCTCACATGACTACTCAGCACCAGTGCCTCACATGACCACTCAGCACCAGTAAGGGCTGCGCATCGTTCAGTATAAGCGACGTTATCATAACAAGCTGTCACCACAAACAACTGAATGATTAAATTTTGTGTTATGGGAGAGAATGTTGTGTTAATGGAAGATTGTAATTTTAGACAAATTGATTGGAACAATGTGACAGGAAATCTGGAGTCTAGTGATTTTCTTGATATGATTCAGGATTGCTTTTTAAAACAGTTTGTGACAGAACCAACTAGAGGAAATAACCTACCTGACTTGCATCTTGCTAACACGGAATTGCTAATTAATAATCTTGAGGTTAATGATCAGCTTGGGGAAAGTTGTTGAGAAATTTTCTCCAGAAAGGGGGGTATTGACCCCCTTCAGCCCTTTCAGAACCTTTCAGCCCCCTGAAGGATTCAACCCTCTAGAGGGGCTGATAGCGTCGCTTGCTTCCACATGATCAACAATTTGATTGATTCCAGATGCAGTACCAGCGTCTGTCATAGTCAAGCCTCTATCTTGCAAGAGACCGTGTTGCAACCATAGTGTGGATTAATGAGAGCAATTACTCTCTTACCGTAGCAGGAAAGGTACAGAAAACCTCCCTGCATCACTTTATTCACATATGGAACGATTATGAACTCTTGGCGATCGAGACATAACAAAAAATCAAGCATCTTGTGTTGCATATTGTTGCAGTGTTAAGCAAGTAGGGAAATTATGCTGAGGTCGGCGGTGTAGTGCTGCACCAAGGGGCGAGGCCAAATCCAGGGCAGATTGATATAAACCCTGCCAAGGGATACATTAACGCTGGGATAACAGACAAAGAACACTGATCTACGCATTTTTGTACATCAAAGACAATCTCAACATTCACAGTAGAACAATTACAGTGAAGTGTACTTACTGTGAAAAGACAAAGATTGAAAGACAGTGTAGTGTACAGTGTTGCAAACATTTGTTAGACTAACAGTACACCGTAAGACACTTCTGCTTCAATCATCACAACGATATTGGGTTACATCACTGCCACGAGCCAGGGATAAAGTTGTGGGTCAGTTATAAATACCTAGGTACGTCTAATGACCATGATACTGGTTAGGTCAGCTGCTCAGCAGATAGCTAGTTCATGCCTTATTTGGCAGTACCATATTAACCCATGATTGGCGGGCCATTGAGCCCAAAACCCGTAAGTGAAGTCAACATTCAGTTACTGAATGATACAACACTCCTCAGGGGCAATTATTCTCATACTTACGTTTCCCTCAACAGCTCCAGGGCTGTAGAACAGCTGTTTCATGTCGGAGGAGTCTTCTGGATGCAGCTGCAGAAGGCTGAAACAGCAAAAATCTAAGTATCTTATTCCTGTATACAGATACATAGCACATTCTACAGAAAATTCCCTACAAGTTGGTCGTGCTCGAACCAGATAATGGCCACATAGTGGTCCAAAAACTTGTAATATAGTGCAGAAGTACGTAAATTAAAAACAAGTGATCCTTCGGAAAACAAGTAAAAACTAGTGTTTTTACAAAATATATGAGTGTGCGCTCAATGGAAGAAAATGGTGTGAATGAGTGTATATACTCAGT
>WNWK01040944.1:0-16715 GCA_009830355.1 Cherax destructor
GTTAGTAGATGGGGAGCTGGAGGTATTGGGTAGATGGCGGAATATTTTGAGGAACATTTAAATGTCGATGAAAAAGGAGGCGGTAATTTTCATGTACTGGCCGGGGAGGTACAACATCGTTTAGGAGTGAAGAAGAGCAGGTTGTGAGGTGGGGAGGCGTGAGGCATACGTAGAATGAAAGGGGGTAAAGCAGCTGGAATTGACGAATCATGACAGAAATGTTAAAAGCAGGGGATATAGTGCTGGAGTGGTTGGTATTTTTGTTTAATAAATGTATGAAAGAGGGAAGGTACCTAGAGATTGGCAGAGAGCATGTATAGTTCCTTTATATAAAGGGAAGGGGGATAAAAGAGAGTGTATAAATTATAGGGAATAAGTTTACTGAGTATACCAGGTAAAGTGTATGGTAGGGTTATTATTGAAAGAATTAGAGGTAAGACAGAGAGTAGGATTGCAGATGAGCAAGGAGGCTTTAGAGTGGGTAGGGATGTGTAGATCAAGTGTTTACAGTGAAGCATATATGTGAACAGTATTTAGATAAAGGTAGAGAAGTTTTTATTGCATTTATGGATTTAGAAAAGGCATATGATAGAGTGGATGGGGGAGCAATGTGGCAAATGTTGCAAGTGTATGGAATAGGTAGTAAGTTACTGAAGGCTGTAAAGAGTTTTTATGAGGATAGTGAGGCTCAGGTTAGGGTGTAGGAGAGAGGGAGATTACTTCCGGTAAAAGTAGGTCTTAGACAGGGATGTGTAATGTCACCATGGTTGTTTAATATATTTATAGATGGGGTTGTAAAAGAAGTAAATGCTAGGGTGTTGGGGAGAGGGGTGGATTAAATTATGGAGAATTAAATGCAAATGGAGTTGACACAGTTACTCTTTGCTGATGATACTGTGCTTATGGAGATTCCAAAGAAAAGTTGCAAAGGTTAGTGGACTAGTTTGGGAGAGTGTGTAAAGGTAGAAAGTTAAAAGTGAACATAGATAAGAGTAAGGTGATGAGGGTATCAAACGATTTAAATAAAGAAAATTGATATCACATTGGAGAGAGGGATTATGGAAGAAGTAAATGTTTTCAGATATTTGGGAGTTGACGTGTCAGCGGATGGGTTTATGAAGGATGAGGTTAACCATAGAATTGATGAAGGAAAAAGGTGAGTGGTGCATTGAGGTATCTGTGGAGACAAAAACGTTATCCATGGAGGCAAAGAAGGGAATGTACGAAAGTATAGTGGTACCAACACTCTTATATGGGTGTGAAGCATGGGTTGCAAATGCTGCAGCGAGGAGGAGGCTGGAGGCAGTGGAGATGTCCTGTCTAAGGGCAATGTGTGGTGTAAATATTATGCAGAAAATTCGGAATGTGGAAATTAGGAGAAGGTGTGAGTTACTAAAAGTATTTGTCAGAGGGCTGAAGAGGGTTGTTGAGGTGGTTTGGTCATTTAGAGAGAATGGATCAAAGTAGAATGACTTGGAGAGCGTATAATCTGTAGGAGAAGGAAGGCGGGGTAGGGGTCGTCCCTAGAAAAGGTTGGAGGGAAGGGGTAAAGGAGGTTTTGTGGGCGAGGGGCTTGGACTTCCAGCGAGCATGTGTGAGCGTGTTAGATAGGAGTGAATGGAGACGAATGATTTTTGGGACATGACGATCTGTTGGAGTGTGAGCAGGGTAACATTTTGTGAAGGGATTCAGGGAAACCAGTTAATTGATTTAATTGGACTTGAGTCCTGGAAATGGGAAGTACAATGCCTGCACTTTAAAGGAGGGGTCTGAGATAGTGACAGCTGGGAGGGACTTTTCTCAGCTGTCGTATCTGAGCTCCTCTGCAAAGACAGTGATTATGTATGAGTGTGGTGAAAGTGTTGAATGATGATGAAAGTATTTTCTTTTTGGGGATTTTCTTCTTTTGGGTCACCCTGCCTCGGTGGGAGACGGCCGACTTGTTGAAAAAAAAAGAAAAAAAAAATTTAAAAGTTCTTGTGTGTGCGAGTTTTCATCTGAGCTGCCTCCTGGTGTTATCTCTGCTACCACATTGTTTGCAATATTCCTCCATTTTAGGTGTCTTAGGTTGAAATATCCCAGGAGGAAGATGTTGGAGGCAGGAGCTGGAAGGTTTTCCAGACAGTGGTCAATTTTCAGAAGCTGTTCCTGGAATTGTTGGGATGTTGCATCCGGAGGCTTGTATACAACCACGATGACCAGGTTTTAATTCTCGATCTTTACTGCTAATACTTCAACTACATCATTTGAGGCATTTAGTAGTTCTGAACATATAAGTGACTCTTTGATATACAGGCCAACGTCCCCTTTTGCCTGTTCACTCTGTCACATCTGTATAGGTTGTAGCCCGGGATCCATATTTCATTGTCCAAGTGATCTCTTATGTGGGTCTCTGTGAAAGCCGCAAACATAGCATTTGACTCTGTAAGCAGTCCACGGATGTAAGGTATCTTGTAGTTCGTTGCTGGCTTTAGACACTGTATATTTGCAAAGATGAATGTCGTTGGATGGTTGGTATGGGGGGGTCTTTTTTTTCCTGGCACTAATATCTGTTGTTCTGGAGTGGAGGCCATTGACTGTGATTCCACTCCAGAAATGATTGCAGTTGGTGTACGATTTCTGTCATTTCCTGCCTGCTTTTTTTCCTTCCTGGCGCTAAAAAACCTCTCTCTCTGGAGTGGCTATGGCTACCCAGGTTTTCCCATGGTCTGGATGTTCTGTGTCATCTTGTACCCTTTAGGTGGTGTGCCTGGCAATATAAGTTATAGCACTGTCTTTCCTGAACTGATGAGTGGCACATTTCAGGGTGGAAAAGCTTACAGAAAGGGAGGTTGCATTTTCCTGTTGTCATATGGGCACGACATTTTCTGGGGTGGTCATAATTGCATGTCCCATCTGTTTTTCCAGATATTCCATGCCTGCAGATACCAAGTGCATAATATTTACATAGGCCTGGTTTCCGTTTGCCCTGTATTTTTGTAACTGTGTTCCCCATTGTATTCACTATTGGTGCGTGTATTCCTGTCTTGTTTCTATCTTCGGCACTAGTGCTAACAATGGAGCCTTCATCATTTGTTTCTGGTAATTTATCTTCAGTATTTCCCGGGACATCCCCGTTTACTATCTACCATGGTATTGCTAGTTTGTAACATTGGTTTTTGTGTGTCCTTGTCTACACCTGTTTCCTCACTAAAGCTCCTGTCCCTCTTCAGGTCACCATCATTTATTTTTCCGTTCTTACGGATATTGTCTACCAGGGGCGATAGCACCATCTGGCCCAGATTTTTTAATTTCTCAACTGTTATAGAATGCTGTCATGTTTTTTATGAAGGCCAATTTGATGTTGTCATCTTTTAATATCAATGTGATTTTATTCCAGAGTTCGGTTTCATTTGGGCATACCCAAAAACACTTCCCTTGTTTAATATCTCGTGTAGTAGATTCCTAAATGCCTGCACAAGGAGCGTGGCTCCATTTACCACAGAAGTAGCATGTAATCCATCCAGTGGAACGTTTGTTTGATTGGTTGCATACTACACAGGTTGTTTTATTGTACAGTGGACCCTCGGTTTTCGTGCACCTCCAAACTCGAACAATTATGTAAGTGTATTTTCATAAGTGCTTTTGTAAGTGTATTTTGGGGTCTGAAATGACTAATCTACAGTAGGACGTCATTTAGCACGAGATTATGTTACACGTTACCGGTATTGCACGATTTAAGTTTTATGACACATTATCATCTTACACGACGTAAAGATGATATTACACGGTTCAGCAGGAGGGGAAAAATTTTAGCGCGGGTCCCCCGGTGGGTTAAACCATTGAGTCAGTGGGGGAGTCCTTGTGCCATCCCCGCCACCCTCACCCACCCACGCATCCCTCCCAGCGTTCAGTTTGGTTCTACACGTGCAGGACGATAAGTACGGGAAGCTCGCTGTGTTTATTTACATTCATTTCCTGATTTTCATTGCATTTTGATAAATATACCAAGAAATCATGGCACCCAGTAAGATACAAGTGTTCCAGCAAGTGACAAGAAAAAAGTTTAAGCGTTCAAGTCTAGGAATTTCAAAGAAAATCGAGATATTAGATAAGCTTAAGAGTGGCTCACGTGTGAGGGATATAGTGAGGGCCTATGGCCTAATGAAGGCCAGTTCGCACGATTAGGAAGAATGAGGCAAAATACGAGCTTGTGTAATGAATAACCCAAAATGTGACCGCATGAAAAGAATGACACGTAGGTCCCAACAAGCAAATAAAACTGAAAACTTGTTGCTTGAGTGGATCGAACAGAAAACAAAGAAAGGTGCACCACTTAGTTTTCTCTTAATTAGGGAAAAGGCCTTACAGTTGTTTAAAGCAGTGTGTGATAAGGAAGGCAGACCTGAAAACGCGTTATGTTTACCACAGGCTGGTTCAAGAACTTTAGGTTGCATAATAAGTTACATAATATTAAGTTTTCTGGGTGAAAGTGCTTCAGCTGATCATACAGCAGCAAGTAATTTCCTGCTGAATTTCAGGAACTTATTTCCGAGGGTGGCTATGAGCCACAGCAAGTTTTAATGCTGACGAGACAGGTGTTTTTTGGAAGAAAATGCCAACACGAACTTTTATCAGTCAGGAAGAGAAAAGTGCATCGGGCTTCAAGGCAGCAAAGGATCGCTACCTTGCTCCTTTGCGGTAATGCATCAGGTGATTTCAAGTGTAAGCCCATGGTTATTTACCGCTCTAAGACTCCTCGTGTTTTGAGAGGTGTGGATAAAAACACCTTACCAGTAATTTGGTTTAAGCATCACTTTATTCCTGAAGTCAAGTTTTACTCTGCACACCAAGAACCTTGCATTCAAGGCTCCTTCATTCTTGATAATTCCCGTACTCATCCACAAGCTTTGCTGGATGTGACACCACATATAAAAGTTGTATTTTACCTCCAAATACAAACATCTCTGATACAAACCACTGGACCGGGAGTTATTCAGACATTCAAGTGTAACTACACAAAAAATTATAAAAACTAGTTGCATCAATGGACTCTGACTCCAATCTGGCAGTACCAAGCTTTTGGAGTAAATTTAACATTACAGATGCCATCAGCTATGCTAGAAGTGCATGGAATGAAGTGCCCCAATCAACATTAAATGCAGGCTGGGAAAGTTATGGCCTTCGTAGTTAATTCTTTCACTGGTTTTCCCTTGCTTGAGAGTCAGGTTCAGGAAATTGTTCAGCTGGCAAGGAGATTACCAGGTGATGGTTTTGAAGATATGAATGAAGATGATGTGAATGAACTCTTAGAAGATGATGATGATGAAGACAGGAGTCCAGAGGAAATGTTGGCAGAGTTCGATGCACAGATGCAAGGGAGGGAGATAACAGAAGAAGATGAAGAAGAACCTGAAGAAAAAGAGTTAACATTGCAGCAGTTACGTGAGCAGTTCCATGTTGCTGCTAAACTAGCAGACTTTTTCACTGAAGAGGACCCTGACAAAGCTAGAAGCAGTGCTTTGAAACGGGTCAGACCAGCTGATGATGCCTTACCGTCAGCTGTATAATGTAATGCAGAATAAAAAGCCCAGAGATCCATTACAGAATTTATGCACACTGCAATACAACCATCGACTTCAGCACCAGAACCTCTACCATCCACTTCTACCGACAACCAACAAGCATCCACCTCAGCCCAGTAGGGCCACACCATCCATATCCACTCTTCACTACCATCCACAAACATCATTACCCACAATTTAAGGTAAGAAATACTATTATTTCTATTGCATTTGTAGTCTTAAGCAGTAATAGATCATGACAATGCACTACAATTACATATCCACCTCAGCTCAGTAGGGCACACCATCCATATCCACTCTTCACTACCATCCACAAACATCATTACCACAATTTAAGGTAAGAAATACTATTATTTCTATTGCATTTGTAGTCTTAAGCAGTAATAGATCATGACAATGAACTAAAATTACATATTGCCTTCAATTTTTGCAAGATATGTTGGTCTAAAAAACTTGTTTGGCTTTTTGGGGACTCTCAAACACGTAACCCTATTTTTCCCATAAGTTCTGTTAATCATTTAAGACGAAATTATCTAACACGACTTTTCAGGAACGTATCTATCGTGCTAAATGACGTCCTACTGTAATTTACATTTATCCTTATGGGAACAAATTCGTTTGGTAACGGCACTCAAACAGCATTCTGGAAAGAATTTTCAACGAAAACCAAGGGTCCACTGTATATTCTACTAATAACTTCCCTAAGTGGTGATCCATCTATTTGTATTGTATCTATTTTATTTGCATGTGTAAGTGTTTGGGACAATCTTACCGCTTAAGTTATTGTTTGGGTGTTTGATAAGGCTACCTAAAACCCTGTCCGCTTATTGAATCCGGTCGAGGATACAAGTTTTAAATCCGGTCTTTGGGTTTCCCCTCATTTCTTGGATCTGACGAAATCCAGTATACTTATTTTAATGAATCCTGTAGGGATTATTTGGGTTATGCAAGACAGACCACTGGAAGATGATTAAACAGAGTAATAATGATCAGTTTGATACAAAAAGTATAACTTGCGTGTTGGAGAAAAACGGTTCTTCTGGCAGCTTGTAATATGATGGAAAGCCGTACCTCTGGCACCCTGGTTTGCCTCTGGCACCCTGTTTACCTCTGGCACCCTGGTTAACCTCAGCACCCTGGTTTACCACCTGGAGTTTTAGGCACTTATGGATCACTGTACTGGGTTTAGTTTTTCTAGTTTTTTCTACCTCCACCACAACACTGCTGTTTTTCACTATGGTTGACTGGATGATATACGGTCGTACGTTGTTGAAATCGTTCACTGACAACTCACAACTCTACACTGTTTATCGTATTTTTTTTTTTTCGAGCTGGACACTTTATATGTTTCCTCAAGATCGTGCACCTATTCGTATTTCGATAGAAATTCTTTTATACCAATGTAATCACTAGATTTTGGTCAGGTACACTAGCAGTTTAAAGATTATCAATACAGATGACCTGCGTGGTAAGGACCCGGCAACTGCAGGCAACTGATTTCAAACACGAAACTCGTTATGCCTAACACTTCAGCCTTAGTTTTCACTTTAACATTTATTTTCTTATCTGTATACTATGGCACCACTGTGATATTCACTATAACAGGTATATCTACACCCTATTTTCAGGGAGACTTTCCTTCCTCTGACAAATATTTGTTCTATTTTGTTATTTCACACGGCACTTAAGCCTATGTTCCCCTCTGGGAGTATGGCTCTTCTATGTTCTTGCACACTAATTCCCTTTTTTCCCTAATTCCATTTATTTTTATTCAGAAAAACATTGAATAACTTCATCTATTCTTGGGTTGTAGTCATTAAAAATGTTGGATAATTGAAACTTGTGAATAAGGGACTCTGCAAATTTGTAGGGCTGACTGTATATAGATCCTTTATGTTATTTTATTTTCCAACTTTTGGTAATCTGCCAATCCTTGGGGGTTTAGCGCTTAGTTCTGATAATAATTGGGAGTTTTCCCTTTTCTCTGGGATATTTATATGCTTTTACTATGCATTTAAATTATTTTAGTGTAGCTTCATTAACCTAATTTGATCTTTCAGGAGCAAGGAGGATGTTCCTGTTCGATACACTGACACACTGTTTACCGAAGGTGAACGAGGGCTTAGCATCAAGGCTACTCAATCACACTAGTGATGCAGGATGTTCGCAACAAGAGCTTTCTTATGAACATCTTTGACACACCAGGACATGTAAACTTCTCTGATGAGTAAGTGCTTCTTGAATATTGAATTAATATTATACAGTCTCTCCTCACTTAACAATGGAGTTCCGTTCCTAAGAGTAGGTCAGTAAACGAATTGTCGTTAAGCGAGGAGCATACTATAATAGTAGTGAGTTTGTGTCAACCATCTTTAGATATTGTTTTAATGTCACATTTGCACCATTTATAAAATTTTTAGTACAGTGGCCCTCGCTATTCGAACACTTCAAAACTCGCCCTCATTCCGGAATGCTGTTCAAGTGCTGTTACCAAATGAATTTATTCCCATAAGGAATGATGTAAATTAGATTAGTCCATTTCAGACCCCAAAAATACACTTATAAAAGCACTTACAATAATGAACTTACAGAAAAGGGTGAGTTTTGGAGTGTTCGAATAGCGAGGTCCACTGTATATTTTAAATATTTATAAAGTAAAGGTTAGTGGACGAGTTTGGGAGGTGTGTAAAGGTAGAAAGTTGAAAGTGAACATAGATAAGAGTAAGGTGATGAGGGTAGGTTGGTAGTCAGCAACTACCCAGGGAGGTACTACCGTCCTGCCAAGTGAGTGTAAACGAAGCCTGTATTTGTTTTACATGATGGTAGGATTGCTGGTGTTTTTTCTGTCTCATAAGCATGCAAGATTTCAGGTACGTCTTGCTACTTACACTTAGGTCACGCTACGCAAACATGTACACGTTTTTGTATACACACTCATATGAGTTTTCTTTGATTTTATCTTAATAGTTCTTTTTCTTATTGCTTTTCCTTTCATATCCATGGGGAAGTGGAAAGAATCTTTCCTCCGTAAGCCATGCGTGTTGTAAAGTCAACTAAAATGCCGGAACAATGGGCTAGTAACCCTTTTCCTGTATAGCTTACTAAAAGAAAAAGAAGAAAACCGTCAAAGTGGGATGTTTGAATGTGCGTGGATGTTGTGCGAATGATAAGAAAGAGATGATTGTAGATGTTATGAATGAAAAGAAACTGGATGTCCTGGCTTTAAGTGAGACAAAGCTGAAGGGGTAGGAGAGTTTCAGTGGGGAGAAATAAATGGGATTAGGTCGGGGTTTCAAATAGAGATAGAGCTAAAGAAGGAGTGGCAATAATGTTGAATAATCAGTTATGGCAGGTAAAGAGGTAATATAAATGTATAAATTCAAGGATTATGTGGAGTAAAATAAAAGTTGGATGTGAAAAGTGGGTTATAGTAAGTGTTTATGCACCTGGAGAAGAGAGAAGTGAGAGGAGAGAGAGATTTTGGGAAATGTTGAGTGAGTGTGTGGGAGTTTTGTACCAAGTGAGAGATGGGATGGAATGTGAAGGACTTGCCTAGAATGGGCCAACAGGCCTGCTGCAGTGTTCCTCCTTTCTTATGTTCTTATGTAATTGTGGTTGGGGATCTTAATGCTAAAGTGGGTAAAAATGTTGTGGATGGAGTAGTAGGTAAATTTGAGGTGCCAGGGTAAATGTAAATGGGGAACCATTAATTGAGCTATGTAGAAAGAGGTTTGGTAATAAGTAATACATATTTTATGAAAAAGAGGATAAATAAATATACAAGGTATGATATAGCACGTAAGGAAAGTAGTTTGTTGGATTATGTATTGGTGGATAAAAGGTTGATGGGTAGGCTTCAGGATGTACATGTTTATAGAGGGGCAACAGATATATCAGATCATTATTTGGTTGTAGCTACAGTTAGAGTAAAAGGTAGATGGGACAAAAAGAAAATGGCAACAGCAAGTAAGAGAGAGGTAAAAGTGTATAAACTAAGGGAGGAGGAAGTTAGGGTGGGATATAAGCAACTATTGGCAGAAAGGTGGGATAGTGCAAGTATGAGTAGTGGTGGGGTTGAAGAGAGTTGGGATAGTTTTAAAAATGCAGTATTAGAATGTGGGGCAGAAGTTTGTGGCTATAGGAGGGTGGGTGCAGGAGGAAAGAGGAGTGGTGGAATGAAGAAGTAAAGGGTGTGATAAAAGAGAAAAAGGTAGATTATGAGAGGTTTTTACAAAACAGAAGTGTTAATAGAAGAGCAGAGTATATGGAGAGTAAAAGAAAGGTGAAGAGAGTGGTAAGAGAGTGCAAAAGAAGAGCGGATGAAAGAATGGGAGAGGCTCTGTCAAGAAATTTTGCTGAAAACAAGAAAAATTTTTGGAGTGAGATAAACAAGGTAAGAAAGCCTAGGGAACGAATGGATTTGTCAGTTAAAAACAGAGTAGGGGAGTTAGTAGATGGGGAGCTGGAGGTATTGGGTAGATGGCTGGAATATTTTGAGGAACTTTTAAATGTCGATGAAAAAAGGGAGGCGGTAATTTCATGTACTGGCCAGGGAGGTACAACATCGTTTAGGAGTGAAGAAGAGCAGGATGCGAGTGTGGGGGAGGTGCGTGAGGCATTACGTAGAATGATAGGGGGTAAAGCAGCTGGAACTGACGGGATCATGACAGAAATGTTAAAAGCAGGGGGGGGGATATAGTGCTGGAGTGGTTGGTATTTTTGTTTAATAAATGTATGAAAGAGGGGAAGGTACCTAGGGATTGGCAGAGAGCATGTATAGTTCCTTTATATAAAGGGAAGGGGGATAAAAGAGAGTGTAAAAATTATAGGGGAATAAGTTTACTGAGTATACCTGGTAAAGTGTATGGCAGGGTTTTATTATTGAAAGAATTAGAGGTAAGACAGAGAGTAGGATTGCAGATGAGCAAGGAGGCTTTAGAGTGGGTAGGGGATGTGTAGATCAAGTGTTTACAGTGAAGCATATATGTGAACAGTATTTAGATAAAGGTAGAGAAGTTTTCATTGCATTTATGGATTTAGAAAAGGCATATGTCAGAGTGGATAGGGAGCAATGTGGCAAATGTTGCAAGTGTATCGAATAGGTAGTAAGTTAATGAAGGCTGTAAAGAGTTTTATGAGGATAGTGAGGCTCAGGTTAGGTGTGTAGGAGAGAGGAGATTACTTCCCAGTAAAAGTAGGTCTTAGACAGGGATGTGTAATGTCACCATGGTTGTTTAATATATTTATAGATGGGGTTGTAAAAGAAGTAAATGCTAAGGTGTTGGGAGAGGGGTGGGATTAAATTATGGGAATTAAATGCAAAATGGGAGTTGACAGTTACTTTTGCTGATGATATTGTGCTTATGGGAGATTCTAAAGAAAAGTTGCAAGGTTAGTGGACGAGTTTGGGAGAGTGTGTAAAGGTAGAAAGTTGAAAGTGAACATAGATAAGAGTAAGGTGATGAGGGTATCAAACGATTTAAATAAAGAAAAATTGGATATCACATTGGAGAGGGATTATGGAAGAAGTAAATGTTTTCAGATATTTGGGGGTTGACATGTCAGCGGATGGGTTTATGAAGGATGAGGTTAACCATAGAATTGATGAAGGAAAAAGGTGAGTGGTGCGTTGAGGTATCTGTGGAGACAAAAAACGTTATCCATGGAGGCAAAGAAGGGAATGTACGAAAGTATAGTGGTACCAACACTCTTATATGGGTGTGAAGCATGGCTGGAGGCAGTGGAGATGTCCTGTCTAAGGGCAATGTGTGGTGTAAATATTATGCAGAAAATTCGGAATGTGGAAATTAGGAGAAGGTGTGGAGTTACTAAAAGTATTTGTCAGGGGGCTGAAGAGGGGTTGTTGAGGTGGTTTGGTCATTTAGAGAGAATGGATCAAAGTAGAATGACTTGGAGAGCGTATAAATCTATAGGGGAAGGAAGGCGGGGTAGGGGTCGTCCTATAAAAGGTTGGAGGTAGGGGGTAAAGGAGGTTTTGTGGGCGAGGGGCATGTGTGAGCGTGTTATATAGGAGTGAATGGAGACGAATGATTTTTGGGACATGACGATCTGTTGGAGTGTGAGCAGGGTAACAGTTTGTGAAGGGATTCAGGGAAACCAGTTAATTGATTTAGTTGGACTTGAGTCCTGGAAATGGGAAGTACAATGCCTGCACTTTAAAGGAGGGGTTTGAGATATTGGCAGTTTAGAGGGACTTCTAAAATTGTCGTATCTGAGCGCCTCTGCAAAGACTGATTATGTATGAGTGAGGTAAAAGTGTTGAATGATGATGAAAGTATTTTCTTTTGGGGATTTTCTTTCTTTTGGGTCACCCTGCCTCGGTGGAGACGGCCGCCTTATTGAAAAAAAAAAATTGTACAGCAGTGTACTGTATATTGTAATAAACAGAATAGAGGAAATCAACTCTAATATACATTACTTAGGTATGCATACTGGTCAGAGAGCCGGTTGTAAATCAGATTGGTCGTTAACCGAGTATGTACGTTGTTAAGTGAGGAGAGGCTGTAATTGTTACTGTTCTCCATGGGGAGATGGAGAAGAATTCTTCATCCATAAGCCATGCTTGTCGTAAGAGGCGACTAAAATGCCAGGAGCAAGGGGCTAGTAACCCCTTCTCCTTTATAAATTACAAAATGAAAAAAGAAAAAAAAATTGTGGTTCTTCTCTTTTGTGACCCTGCCTCGGTAGGAGACAGATGCTGTGTTAAAGAAAAAATGTTACCGTGGAGAACTGTGTGCTTTGACATCTTTTTATATTGCATTGTGCTTTAATTGCTCATGTTTTGCACATAATGTTCCTTTATTCTTTCCTTTCTTTAAGCTCAGTTGCTTTTTGCCTTGAATCTCATTTATTTTTATTTTTATCAATACAGTGTTATTGTTGTAACTTCACATAAATTGGAGATAAATCTTTGGAGACATTGTGGTTATCTACGACCATTATTAAGACATGACTTAATTATTGTTCAGGGCTGAAGATATTAACAAATAAGCTGTATAAAAGCTGTTCATCACCTCATTCCTATTTCTGTTGGAATTACAATTAAATTGTTTACTGATTATTGAAATATTCTTTTTTTATCAATTTTTTTGTGTTGCTTCTTGAATTGGTATTTGTAGAAAGTATTTAATACTTATATATTTTTTTTTAACACGTTGGCCATCTCCTATTGATGCAGGGTGACCCCCCCAAAAAAAGAAACACCTTCACCATCATTCACACATAATAACTGTCTTTGCAGAGGTGCTCAGATATGACAGTTCAGATGTCACTCCAAACAGCCAATATCCCAAACTCCTCCTTTAACCCTTTCAGGGTTGGTGCCGTAGTAGTACGCGTAAATTCTAGCGCCCTCAAATTAAGCGGGAAAAGGTTGGTAGGCCTAGATGTGAGAGAATGGGTCTGCGTGGTCAGTGTGCACAGTAAGAAAAAATTGGGGACCCAGTGGTGCATTGTGGGAATGCCATTTTAGTACACCTTGTCTACAATGCCTCATGGTAAGAAACTCCTCACTCCTCGGCGAATTGGGACACTTTTGTTCCCAAGTGACAGTTCTAATACAGATGGAAGTGTCAGTGAAGATGACTTTCAAGGTTTTGAGGAGGTTGTGACCGAAACTAATGACCATAATATACCGGTAATAGTGAGGAAAACCCGGACGACCCTCAACCTTCCACCTCTGGTGCTGGACCGTCTTGTTGATGTCCAGTTGTACTGGAACGAAAGAAGAAACTTGTATTTTCCCATGTCCAGGACTCAGATGTGAGCAATGGTGATGATAGTGAATATGAACTCCAAGCTCTTGAAAACAGTTCCAGTAGCGAGAGTGAAGTGGAATATTCTCCAGTGAAGCGTCAGTATATTCGACGCTATATGCGCACTACCATATGCTATTCCAAGGGTAAGAGTACATCTCTGAGTACATCCCGTGGCCGTACAACAGGAACAGATAGTGAAAATGAAGATGATAGTGTTGCATTTGGGATGAAAAATGTGCATGCGGCATCAGATGGTAGCGGTTATAGTGGTGCCAGCCGTGAGGCACCAGCAGTGGGCCATGCTGCTGACTCAGCTCAGCTACAACAAAGCCCACCCTCACCCACCCATCCACCCACCACACCAACCTCCACAACCACAACCACCTGTCAATATCCAGTACCCACCAGCAGACCGCACCTGGGATTGGCAGGAAGCTGACAATTTTGTTCCCAATCCCCATCACTTTGATGAAAGTCAAAGTGGAATACGGCCATCTTGTCCACTTGGGAACAATGCCACTGAACTGGAATGTTTCGAGTTATTCTTTGATGAACCCCTGATGGAAATTATTGTCATGGAAAACAACAGATACTTTGATTACACAATGGCAAACACGATTCTTTCACCAAAATCACGTCTACACCAGTGGAAAGAGACAACTGTGGCTGAGATGTATCTTTTCTTTGCCACAATAATGCTTATGCCACATGTGTATAAGCACAGTGTCAAATCATACTGGTCGACAGACCGCCTGATTGCAACCCCAGGTTTCAGTGATTTAATACCAGTGAATTGATTTGTGCTACTATTACGTATGCTACACTTCTCAGACAAAACCAGGCCTGACAGAAACGACAGGTTATATAAGATTAGGAATGTGTTTGTGTATCTGAAACAGAAATTCAATAAGTATTTTTATCCCTTCAGGAAGCTTGTTATTGATGAGTCTTTTATTCTGTTCAAAGGTAGACTGTCGTTCAAGCAGTATATACCAAGCAAGAGGAAACGCTTTGGTATAAAAGTTGTTTATAATTTGTGATTGCTACATTGGTCTTGTATTGGATATTATTGTGTACACTGGAAGTAATACATTGCAAGATACCAGGAAGTTATTGGGTACATGTATCTCTGGTGATGTGGTTAGAACAATGATGGAACCATATCTTGGTAAGGGGCATATATTATATATACAGTGGTACCCCGGTTTACGATATTTTTTCATTCCAGAATGCTGTTCAAGTGCCATTACCAAACGAATTTATCTCCTTAAGAAAAGTTGTAAAATAGACTAGTCCTTTTAGACCCCCAAAATTACACTTACAAAAGCATTTAAAAAAATAAACTTACATAAAAGGGTGAGTTTGGGGACCATCGTAAACCGGGGTACCACTGTACTGATAACTGGTACACAAGCCCCTTACTCAGTGATTTTTTGTGAGTGAACATGACAGATGTGTGCGGTACAGTGCGTGGAAATCGTAAGCATATGTCTAGGTTCGACGCAGGCACTCGTAGAGGTCAGGTGCAGGCGTTTGCTGCCAATGACATCATGGCATTTCGGTGGCATGACAAACAAGATGTCACACTGTTGTCATCAGTTCACCCAAACGAAATGACACACTGGCAGGCTGAATAGAGAGAGCAATGAACCCATTCTAAAACCTGCAGCTCTGATGGACTACACCCTCAATATGCATTCAGTGGACAAATGTGACATGCAGATTGGGTTTGCTGATTGTGTTTGCAAGAGTTATAAGTGGTACATAAAACTCTTTTTTCCATATTCTGGACATTTCCATGCTCAATGCTTATAATATGTATAAGATGAGGACCAGAAACAAAACACCATATGGCGAATTTTGTTTCTGTCATCAGACAAATAATAATAAAGTACCAAGTAACAACACCTACAATAGAAAACCGCCCACAAAATTATCAACAACTACCCTCTCGTCTGAGCCTGGTGATCACTTCCTAATAAAACTGCCTGCTACGGCTTTCAAGAAAAAGGCTCAGAAGAGGTGTTATGTCTGTGCACATACAAAAAAACGCCCACAACAACGGAGAGACACTCATTTTATGTGTGAGGTGTGTAAAACACCACTGCATGACACCATGTTTCAAAGACTTCCACAAGCTGCAGCACTTCTAGGAACATGTCCAGTGACTGTGTATATATAATATTGAAAAATAGTAATAAACAACATTTTATATTGTTGGTTTGTGTAAACATGTTTTGTAAACAATATACTAATAACAACAATGTTTGTGCGGTTATTGTGTAGTATACGAGTGAATATTATATAAAAAAACAGGCATTATATTGGTCTCACAGGCCATAAAAGTTAATTGAAAAAAATAAAAAATTAAAAAATAAAAGAAAAAAGTACAAAAAAAGATAATAAACTCTTACCGGGTGACCGGCAGTCGGCGATGTTGCCGTAAGCTGATAAGTTTCTGTCAGCTTCACGCCTCCATATCTCGGTAAGTATTGATTGCAAATTTTTTTTTTTTAGCCTATAACACTCAGAAAAAAAATATCATTTAATAAGAATTTTTTTTTTTTTTTTCGAATATTTTTTGACTGAGAAAGAGTTTGGGAGAAAGCCTCTCGACCCTGAAAGGGTTAAAGTGTAGATATTGTACTTCCCACCTCCACGACTCAAGTCCGGTTAACCGGTTTCCCCAAATCCCTAAATAAAATACAGTGGTACCCCGAGTTTCGGCCACCTCCCAACTCGAACAATATGTAAGTGTATTTTTGGGGGTCTGAAACAGACTAATCTAATTTGCATTATTCCTTATGGGAACAAATTCATTCGGTAACGGCACTTGAACAGCCTCCTGGATCGAATTATGGCCAAAACTTGGGGTTCCACTGTATTACCCTGCTCATATACAGTGGACCGTTGATTTTTGTCCACCTCCCAACTTGAACAATTATGTAAGTGTATTTTTGTAAGTGCTTTTGTAAGTGTATTTTTGGGGGTCTGAAACAGACTAATCTAAATTACATTCGTCCTTATGGGAACAAATTCGTTCGGTAATGGCACTCGAACAGCATTCTGGAAAGAATTATGGACGAAAATCAAGGGTCCACTGTATATACAGTGGTCCCTCGACTATCGTAATTTATCCGTTCCAGAAGCTATTACTTAACACGAAATTTACGAAATTCGAAACCTTTTTTCCCATAAGAAATAATGTAAATACAATTAATCTGTTCCACCCAAAAATATTGACATACTAAATAATAAAAAACTATATATATATATATATATTTTATTTTTTATTAACACATCGGCCGATTCCCACCAAGGCAGGGTGGCCCGAAAAGAAAAAAACTTTCATCATCATTCACTCCATCACTGT
>WNWK01040945.1:0-16715 GCA_009830355.1 Cherax destructor
CGTGATGCTAAACGCACTTGCTGGCGAGATTACATTTCTACTATCACTTCGGCTTCCTCGATGAGTGCAGTCTGGAAGAAAGTGTGGAAATTGAGTGGTAAATTCTCCCCCGACCCGGCTCCTGTTCTTCAGGTTGCTGGTGTCGATATAGCACACCCTCGTGCCGTTGCCACTGAAATTGGTAATCTTCTAGTCCGCATATCTCGAGGGCTCCATCTCTGCCCCTCGTTCCTTTCTTCTAAGTCTGCCAGCGAGTTAAAGCCCTTAGATTTTTCTTCTCTTAGAGAAGAATCTTATAATGTGCCTTTTACCCTTCAAGAACTGGAGGCAACACTCTCTGCTTGCCGATCATCGGCAGCTGGGCCAGACGGCATACATATTCGTATGTTACAGCATTTACATCAGTCTGCTCTTATGACTCTTTAATCTTATATGGTCGCAAGGAGTTCTCCCCCAGCTGTGGAAGCCTGCTATTGTTCTCCCTTTTCGCAAACCAGGTACTACGGGACGTGATACCTCTCACTACCGTCCCATCGCTCTTACCAGTGCAGTTTGCATGGTGATGGAACGTCTAGTTAATAGACGTTTGATGTGGTATTTAGAGACGCACAATAGTCTCTCTCCTAGTCAATATGGCTTCCATAAGGGACGTTCTGCCAGTGACCCCTTGCTGCGCTTGGATACGTATATTCGTAATGCCTTTGCTAATAACCACTCGGTTATCGCTATCTTTTTTGACCTTGAGAAGGCTTATGACACAACTTGGAGATATAATATCTTGGCCCAGGCCCACTCCTTAGGCCTCCGAGGCAACCTACCATTCTTCCTTAAGGCCTTCTTAACTGACAGACATTTCCGGGTCCGGGTTAGTAATGAATTTTCCCCGGAATTTGTCCAAGCTGAAGGTGTCCCCCAGGGATGTTTTCTGAGCACAACACTCTTTCTGCTTGCTATAAATAATCTGGCATCTGTTCTCCCATCCAATATTTGGTCGTCGCTCTATGTGGATGACTTTGCTATAGCTTGTGCAGGTGCTGACTGTCACCTCATTACAGTTTCCCTCCAGCATGCCATCAACCGGGTTTCTGATTGGGCCACCACTCACGGGTTTAAATTTTCTAGTGGCAAAACTCATCAAATTACGTTTACTAGACGTTCAGTGGTCTCTGATCATCCATTGTACCTATACGGCTCACCTATCCCAGAACGTGATACAGTCAGGTTTCTCGGCCTCCTGTTCGACCGTCGATTGTCCTGGAAACCTCACATTACCTCTCCGAAGGCAACTTGTCACAGCCGGCTGAACCTTCTTAAATCCCTCGCACATCTTTCATGGGGGCTGATCATAGAACTCTTCTTCGCCTGCATTCAGCCCTAATTTTGTCGAAACTCGATTATGGTGACCAGATATATTCGGCGGCCTCCCCTGCTACTCTTTCCATCCTTAATCCCATCCATCACCAGGGATTACGCTTATGCCTTGGTGCATTTCGTTCTTCCCCGGTTGAGAGCCTCTATGTAGAAGCGAACATTCCATCCTTATCCGATCGTCGTGATGCACATTGCATTCGCTATTTTGTTCGCTCTCATGACCTCCGCAATCCTTCCATGTATAGGATTGTTACAGATGTTAGTAGAAGCTCTTTATTTGTTCGTCGCCCCTGCTTACTTCGTCCCTTTTCTCTTTGTCTACATTCACTCCTGTCTTCCCTTCAGCTCCCACCTCTATATGTTCATGTGATATCTCCCTTTTCCCTACCCCTTGGGAAGTTCCTGCTGTCCGTGTCTGTTCTATTCCTCTACCTTGCGTGAAAGCCCAACTACCTACGGCGGCTTCTCGCTCTTTCTTTCTAGACCACTTCCGTTCTCATTCCCATGCCATCGCAGTATACACTGATGGTTCAAAGTCATCTGACGGCGTCGGATTCGCAGCAGTGTTTCCGGACAGCGTCGTACGAGGGCATCTATTACCCTTGGCTAGCATATTTATGGCTGAATTGTATGCCATTCTTGTGGCACTTATCCGTATTGCAGCTATGCCTGTGTCACCATTTGTGGTCGTTTCAGACTCCCTTAGTGCTTTACAGGCTATCCGTAAAATTGATACACCTCACCCCCTAGTTCTTCGTATCCACCTTTGGTTACGCCGTATCTCTAGCAAGCATAAAGATATTGTTTTTTGTTGGGTCCCTGGTCATGTTGACGTACAGGGCAATGAACAGACAGACACTGCTGCGCGGTCAGCAGTACATGACCTTCCAGTTTCATATAGAGGTGTTCCTTTCACGGACTATTTTGCGGTCATTGCTACCCACCTTCGCACCCGTTGGCAACAATGCTGGTTCGACCTGCTGAATAACAAACTTCATTCTATTAAACCGATTATAGGTTTCTGGCCTTCTTCTTGTCACCAATGTCGAGGTTGGGAGACTACACTCTCCCTTCTTCGCATCAGCCACACTCGTCTTACTCACGGGTATCTCATGGAGAGGCTCCCTGCCCCTCTCTGTAAGCATTGTCAGGTTCCAGTGTCTGTTCGACATATTCTATTGTACTGCCCACTCTATCAACGAGCACGCAGAATTTACCTCCAACGGCGTCTTCGCTCTGCGGCCCTTTCTTTACTTTCCCTTCTTGCACATGGACCCTCCTTTAATCCTGACTCTCTCGTTGACTTTTTGACAGAAACTGACTTACTACACAAACTCTGAAGATTATACCTCTACTACCTCCCTCAGTCCCTTCTACCTTGATCTCTTGCTACCCTCTATCTCTGCACTATCCACCGTCCTGCTGCACTCCATACCCTACTAATCATCCATCTCCCTCTTACAACCCATTCTCCCTGCATCCTGCAATAACCTGCAGCGCTGTATAACCCCTGTGGTTTAGCGCTTCTATTTGATTATAATAATAATAATAATCAATGGACAAAGTTTTTTACTCTACGACTGACTTCTCCTACTACCTATCTTTCTGATTATAGTATTGGTAAGGCTCTGCTACGCCATGTAGGTAAAGATATCTCATTTCACGCTCTCAAGAGCGGCACTCGCATCATCACGGTCCAGAATGCTGGCCAAGCTCGCGATCTTTCTCTCCTTACGACATCATTCACTCAATTCTTTTAGCGGTACTGTCATTTTACCACACCATTGTCCAATGGAATTTCCAGACATGTGGTGATGACATTCTGGAGCAGCTTGAGCTCCAAGACCTTCCTATCCTCAAAGTTTAATCCTTGCAATATAGCTCGTTTAACATTTGACTGCCGTGAACTTCCGCCCTCGGTCTACATTCCAGGTCACTGTTTACAGGTTCGAAAGGTGACCCCTACACCGCAACAGTGTAGAAACTGCTGGCGTTTTGGTCATCCAGCAAAATATTGCAGGTCCATGGCCGAATGCCCAGTCTGTGGTGCCGACAACCATACCAGTCCTTCTAATCTATCTCTCTCTTGCCTTAACTGTCGCGAGGCACATCCATCTTACTCTGCCGTTGTCTCAAAGGCGGAAGGCTTCTCATATGCTATGGCCGTCTCTTGTCTATGCCTTCAAGGGAGACTTCCCCGTATTTCCTATTCTCGCATTGCTAAACGTCGCCCCACTTCTGGGGTCCCAATTCCCGTGGCTTATTCTGTGGTCGCCCCATCCTCAGTCACCCCTGTCTCGAATTCTTTTGCTGTTCTTGGCTCCAAGGTCCCTACCTTTGCATCACATACTGTCCTCACCCCTTCCTCTACTCACTCGCACAGTTCTGTGTCTTCACGCCCTCGTCCAACACCTAATTCTCATCGCCCCTCTTCTTCTCATAAGTCCGGCAAAAAATCCCCATTGCCGGGTTCTTCACCTCTGACTAGTTCTGTAACGTGTGGGGAGGTTCATCCTCCTCCTCGTTCAATATCTTCATCCCCTGTCCCCTCCCAAGTTTCTTCCTTGACTGCTACCCCCCCAGGTCACTTCCACTCCTGTCCCCTCCCAAGCCCCTTCGACAGTTTCCTCTTCCATCTCCTCGTCCTCTACTTTAGTACAGTCTATAGTCTCCCAGATTGATGCTCACCCTCCTCTTCCTTCCATCTTTAATGTGGTCCCACATCCTGCATCTTTGTCTTCCGAAACACTGGAAGCTATTGCAGGATTTATAGCAGAGACTGGACCGTTGATGGACACCGCTCCACCTCCGGTTCCTCCTCCTCTCTCTTCTCCGTCAACACTGCTCCTTCCTTCACAGCGTCCCACTCCTCTGCTTACAGGTCTTCCGCTGACTCCACACGTGGACTTCTCTTACCCTAGTCCGTAGATACCTCTAACTTCGACTTGTATCTCTCTTCATAAATCATGGCTTATTTGCAGTGGAATATCCAAGGCCTCATGGGTAACCGGGGTGAGCTTCAGGTGTTGCTCTCCCAGTTTTTCCTTGTTGGGGTCTGTTTGCAAGAACCCAAATTACAATCCATTGTTATCCATCCATTTTCGGGCTATGATTTGCTTTATTCATCGGATCCTTTTTCCGATGGAACCTTTAACGAAAGCGCTCTTCTTATACGCGCTGGTATTCCATACCGTCAGCTCTATGTTCATTCTTCTCTACATTACACTGCAGCCCGTATCCACTTGAATAAGTGGTATACACTCTGTTCTTTATATCTCTCCCCTTCTCGGGCATTGTCTATCCCAGATGTTGATTTTTGGTTTCTTCCTTGCCGCCACCCTTCTGTTACTTGGCGGTTTTAACGCACACCATTTTCTCTGGGGGGGGAGTCACACTGTGACTCCCGTGGCGTTCTGTTGGAGGCATTTCTTGCTTCTCTCCCCCACCATGTTTTAAATACGGGTACTCCCACCCATTTTGATCCTCGAACTCATTCTTTGTCTTACATCGATCTCTCCATCTGCTCTTCCTCAACTGTCCTTGACTTCACCTGGTCTGTCCTCCCAGACTTACATGACAGCGATCATTTTCCAATCATCCTCATGTCCCCTTCGTATTCTCCACCTCCTCGTAGCCCACGCTGGCAATTTGACCGGGCAAATGGGACCTTACGCACATATTACTGCCTTTCATGAGGCTCCTTCCCGTCCTCCATTGATGAGGTTTACATCTCTTCTCGTCCTCCGTCTTAACCGCAGCTTCACATTCTATCCCCCAAACCTCGGGCAAGCATTCTCAGAAGTGTGTGCCTTGGTGGTCTCCTGCTTGTGCTCGGGCAGTACGTTTGAAACGCGCTGTGTGGGGCAGGTACCGGTATAACAGAACCACAGAGAGACTCCTTGATTTTAAGCAGAGGAGAGCAATTGATCGCTGTGTTATACGCGACTAAACGCAGTTGCTGGCGAGATTACATTTCCACCATCACTTCGGCTTCCTCGATGAGTGCAGTCTGGAAGAAAGTGCGGAAATTGAGTGGTAAATTCTCCCCCGACCCGGCTCCTGTTCTTCGGGTTGCCTGTGTCGATATAGCACACCCTCTTGCCGTTGCCACTGAAATTGGCAATCATCTGGTTCGCATTTCTCAGGGGCTCCATCTATGCCCCTCGTTCCTTTCTTCTAAGTCTGCCAGCGAGTTAAAGCCCTTAGATTTTTTCTTCTCCAGGGAAAAATCTTATAATGTGCCTTTACCCTTCAAGAACTGGAGGCAACACTCTCCGCTTGCCGATGATCGGCAGCTGGCCCAGATGGCATACATATTTGTATGCTACAGCATTTACATCAGTTGGCTCTTACTGTCCTCTTATGACTCTTTAATCTTATATGGTCACAAGGAGTTCTTCCCCATCTGTGGAAGTCTGCTATTGTTCTCCCTTTTCGCAAACCCGGTACTACGGGACGTGATACCTCCCACTATCGTCCCATCGCTCTTACCAGTGCAGTTTGCAAGGTGATGGAACATCTAGTTAATAGACGTTTGATGTGGTACACGTACAGTGGTACCCCGACTTACGATATTAATCCGTCAGAGAGGGCATATTTTAAAGCGAAACAATCGTAAAACGAATCAATTTTCCCCATAAGAAATAATGGAAATAAATTTAATCCGTCCAAGACTTCCAAAAGTAGTTAAATAAAATATTTTTTAGAACTTTTGGACATTAAATAATACATAATTGAATAAAGAATACATAAATACATGCAAATATTTTACAATAACATGTCACTTACATTTATTGAAGAGTTGTTGATGTGTGGAGGACGGGAGGAGGGAGAAGGTGGAGTAGTATGCTAGTGTTTGGAAGGGGAATCCTTCCATTAACACTGCAGGTGGTAAGTTCTTTTCTGGGGTTACTTCCTTTTTCTTTGAATGCCACTAGGACCAGCTTGAGAGTCACTAGACCTCTTTCTAACAACAAATTTGTCCAGGGAGATCTGTGTCTGGCGATTCTTTAACACATCCCTGAAATGACACACCACTGTGTCATTGTACAGGTTGCCAGCACGGCCTGCAACAGCATGGTTAGGGTGATATTCATCCATAAATGCTTGCACATCACTCCATTTGGCACAGATCTCCTAATCCTTGAAGAAGGCACATTCTTCCATTTTTGTTCCACCTCCACCTCCTCCTCTGAACCATTGTCCTGACCTCTGCTCTCTTGTTCCAGTTGCTGTTGAAGCTCTTGCAGATCTTCAGTGGTTAGCTCTTCCTTGTGCTCCTCCACCAACTGTTCCACATCGTCACCACTCACCTCTAACCCCAAAGACTTGCCCAATTCCACAATTTCTTCCAAAACAGGCTCAGGCTCAGGCTCAGGGTTCTGAGGCTCAGCCCCAAAACCTTCAAAATCCCTCTCTAGGACACAGTCTGGCCACAATTTTCTCCAGGCAGAGTTCAAAGTCCTGGTAGTCACTCCCTCCCAAGCCTTACCTATAAGGTGTACACAATGCAGCATATGGAAATGTTTTTTCCAAAATTCTCTTAGGGTTATGTTCATGTCTGTGGTCACATCAAAGCACTTTTGAAACATTGCTTTGGTATAGAGTTTTTAAAGTTGGAAATGACCTGCTGGTCCATGGGCTGGAGGAGAGAGTGGTATTAGGGGCAAGAACTTCACTTTGATGAATTTAAACTCCTCCACAATTTTCTCTACCAAGTTTGGAGGATGACAAGGAGCATTGTCCATTATCAGGAGGCACTTAAGTGGCAAATTATTGTCCAATAGATATTTCTTCACACTGGGGCCAAACACTTCATTGAACCAATCTAAGAAAATGTCCTTTGTGACCCAAGCCTTTTGTTAGACTTCCACATCACACACAAGTTAGACTTGCTGACACCGCATCTGCCAAACACTCGGGATTTTCAAAAGATACACCAGTAAAGGCTTCACTTTGCAATCACCACTGGCATTGGCACACAGCATCAAAGTTAGCCTGTCTTTCATAGGCTTATGTCCTGGCTGTGCCTTTTCCTCCTGAGTAATGTAGGTCCTGTTGGGCATTTTCTTCCAAAACAGGCCTGTTTCATCACAATTAAACACTTGTTGGGGGAGGAATTGTTCAGCCTCTAGGTACTCCTGGAATTCAGGAACATATTTTTCAGCCGCACTTTTGTCACAACTGGCTCCCTCACCATGCCTCACAACACTATGTATGCCACTTCGATTCTTAAATTTGTAAAACCAGCCTCTGCTGGCTTTAAATTCGCTCACTTCAGCACTCGTTGCAGGCATTTTCTTAAGGAGATCATCATGCAACTGCCTTGCTTTTTCACATATTATTCCCTCCGAAACAGTATCTCCTGCTAACTGTTTCTCGTTGATCCACACCAACAACAACCTTTCCACATTTTCCAGCACTTGTGGTCTCTGTTTTGTGATCACAGATGCACCTTTGCAACAACAGCTTCCTTGATTTTACTTGAATATTTCTTATCCACAATGGTAGCGATGGTAGAATAGGGTTTACCATACAGCCTGGCTAGCTCACTGATACGCACTCCACTTTCATATTTTTCTATTATCTCCTTCTTCACTTCTATCGTACATATATTTCTGTTCCTCTTTGCCACAGGCTTAGCACTAGGATCTTTCCTTGGACCCATGGTAGCTTATTTAGCAGTTGCAAGCACTAAAAACAGCAGTGGAATAATGACAATATACTGGTATGAATGCGTGGGTGTGGGTGGGTGGTCGCTCTCGCTTGTAAACAATAGCACTGACGCTCCCTGGAGTGCGCGCTCAGCTGGGCGCCAAGCGGACAGGTCCGGTACGAATGTCGGTAAACGAAGCAAACATCGTAAGTCACAAACAAATTTCTTACGTTATAAATATCGGTTACCGAAAATAACGTAAGATGATAGCATCGTAAGCCGGGGTTCCACTGTATTTAGAGACACAGAATAGTCTCTCCCCTAGTCAATATGGCTTTCGTAAGTGCCGTTCTGCCATTGACCCCTTACTGCGCTTGGATACGTATATTCGTAATGCCTTTGCTAATAACCACTCGGTTATTGCCATCTTTTTCGACCTTGAGAAGGCTTATGACACAACTTGGAGGTATAATATCTTGGCCCAGGCCCACTCCTTAGGCCTCCGAGGCAATCTACCATTTTTCCTTAAGGCCTTCTTAACTGACAGACATTTCCGTGTCCGGGTTAGTAATGAGCTTTCCCCGGAATGTGGATGACTTTGCTATGGCTTGTGCAGGTGCTGACTGTCACCTCACTGCGGTTTCCCTCCAGCATGCCATCAACCGGGTTTCCGATTGGGCCACCACTCACGGGTTTAAATTTTCTAGTAGCAAAACTCATCAAACAACGTTTACTAGACGTTCAGTGGTCTCTGGGCATCCATTGTACCTATACGGGTCACGTCTCCCAGAACGTAATACAGTCAGGTTTCTCAGCCTCCTGTTTGACCGTCGATTGTTCTGGAAACCTCACATTACCTCTCTGAAGGCAACTTATCATAGCCGGCTGAACCTCCTAAAAACCCTCTCACATCTTTCATGGGGAGCTGATCGTAGAACTCTCCTCCGCCTGCATTCAGCCCTAATTTTATCGAAACTTGATTATGTTGACCAGATATATTCGGCGGCTGTTATGCAGGGTTCTGCATGATTGAAAATACATGTAGATATGTAGAGAATTGGAGAGTGTGCCATAAATTTCAGGTAATTAGGAAAAATAGTAATAATAACGTATAGACCTTGGATAAATGTAAATTATACTTTTATAAATATGCTAGGCACTTGGTGAGGACTGTGAATTAGTTTAAGCTGTGAATTAAGGAAATCCAGCTAGGGATTTATTTTCCAAATGTTTGTGGTGAGCGGGGAGGCGTCGCTTGGGTGAACACATGTGGCGGCATGGATGAGCGGCTGGCGAGACGGAGCCTAGTTTCAGCTAAGTTTGTGATGTAGTTTTCCCTTTTTGTGTAGCTACCTCAAGCCTTTACTACTTTTATGGAGTTGGAGGTATCAGAATGCCCTATTGTGTGTTTTGGGGGTAGTCACATAAGGTGCCATGCCTAGGTAAGGTATGCTCCGTTTTTTTTAGGTGCTGGCTGTTACGCCTCACATGTGTTTAGGTGCTGGCTGGTACGCCTCACCTGTGTTTTGGTGTTGGCTGGTACGCCTCACCTGTGTTTTATGTTGGTGTAGGGGCTGTTGGACCTAAAGTTTTGGGTGAACGTGGAGTGGCAGTGATGCCCCCCACTTTCTGGGTCATATCACATGATCCGAGGGGTTTTGTTTCTCCAGGACTTTTAATTTTTTTTTGGATCACCACTGGGGTGACTCCTCAGTCCTTGGAATGACATGTAGGTGCCGGCCTGGTAGGTCCACCTTTTTGAGGGGTCTTTGGTGAGGACTCCGGTGTTTTATGGCCACAGTCCCGCCAACAAAATTTATGTGACTATTCACCCGGTTTTTGGGGTCTAATATTTTTCTCCTTTCCCGTGCTCTCCTGATTCTCGTAGAGGTGTGTCATGGGGAACCAGTTTTGTTTACTAAAGATTGCTGTGAGATGGGGGTGGTTATGTGATCTTTCTTTCTACATAGAATTTAATAAGTAAAATTTTTTTTTCTCTTTATTTTCACTACTCTTTGATAGTATTCCTGTTTCAAAGTTTGTGGTGTCATACATATTTTTTAATCTGTCTTACAACACTACTGACATGTATCGACATAGATGTTAAATCAATAGGTGTGATACTTAGCTCTTGTGTTTGTTATTAAATGGCACTTCTCAGGGTAGTATGTACAAAGTTAACTAATTTAGTTTATACTGTTGCTTGTTGTAATTTAGGTAAAATGCATCAACGCCAGTGTGTGGCCAGCACTGTGTTGTGATGGTGCCTTTTCCTAACATAGTTTTGTCAGTGCGTGATGGTGGGCTCGTTTGGCATAGAACTTGATCACTTTTATGTTTGGCGAGTTTCAAATGTCCGCAGTCTAATAGCTTCAGTCTGTTAATAAATATTTCCTTATGAACAGTGCCAAAAAGTCCATGATTGGCTGACAGTTTTCTCCAGGTATCATGTTTATGTTCATTTCTTTTTCCCCCCTTTTTGCCTAGCGGTGTCCATGTGGATCCCGCTAGGGGAGGGGGTGTTATGCAGGGTTCTGCATGATTGAAAATACATGTAGAGAATTGGAGAGTGTGCCATAAATTTCAGGTAATTAGGAAAAATAGTAATAATAACGTATAGACCTTGGATAAATGTAAATTATACTTTTATAAATATGCTAGGCACTTGGTGAGGACTGTGAAGTAGTTTAAGCTGTGAATTAAGGAAATCCAGCTAGGGATTTATTTTCCAAATGTTTGTGGTGAGCGGGGAGGCGTCGCTTGGGAACACATGTGGCGGCATGGATGAGCGGCTGGTGAGACGGAGCCTAGTTTCAGCTGAGTTTGTGATGTAGTTTTTCCTTTTCATGTAGCTATCTCAAGCCTTTACTACTTTTATAGTGTACCAGTACACACCCTGGGCTCGGACATGGTCTGGGCTCAGAAGGAAGAGTGTGAACTGAGGAAATAGGAGAAGATGGTAGCTGGGAGAGGGTAGCGGCCGGGGCTTGCACCGACCCCATAGGTCGCTGGTGTTGTTTTGAGATGGCGCCCAGATGCCCGTCCCTCCTGTACTGTTATTGAAGTGTTTGGGGCTAAGTGAAATGTGAAGAGGTGTGTTTATTCGAGTGTAGATATTATTAATCTAAGTAAATAAATGTATTTTTGTTTGAACCTTCTGATACCCCAACCCATTGGAGCACTAAACAATGGTAATATCAGCGGTTTACATGGGGATAGACCTGGGAGGCCTAGTTTTACAGGTGATTTGTGTAACTTTTACCCTTTGCCCTTAGACAAGGCATTAGGCCTCAGGTAAATCCCAATTTCTGTGTAACAGCGGCCTCCCCTGCTACTCTTTCCAGCCTTAATCCCATCCATCACCAGGGATTGCGTTTATGCCTTGGTGCATTTCGTTCTTCCCCGGTTGAGAGCCTCTATGTAGAAGCGAACATTCCATCCTTGTCCGATCATCGTGATGCACATTGCATTCGCTATTATGTTCGCTCTCATGACCTCCGCAATCCATCCATGTATAGGATTGTCACAGATGTTAGTAGACGCTCTTTGTTTGTTCGTCGCCCTTGTTTACTTCGTCCCTTTTCTCTTCGTCTACATTCGCTTTTGTCTTCCCTTCAGCTCCCACCTTTATATGTTCATGTGACAACTCCCTTTACCCTACCCCCTTGGGAAGTTCCTGCTGTCCGTGTCTGTTCTTTTCCTCTACCTTGCGCAAAAGCCCAACTACCTACGGCGGCTTCTTGCTCTTTTCTTCTAGACCACTTCCATTCTCATTCCCATGCCATCGCAGTGTACACTGATGGTTCAAAGTCATCTTAGGGCGTCGGATTCGCAGCAGTGTTCCCAGATAACATCGTGCGAGGGCATTTATTACCCTCGGCTAGCATATTTACGGCTGAATTGTATGGCATTCTTGTGGCACTTATCCGTATTGCATCTATGCCTGTGTCACCATTTGTGGTCGTTTCAGACTCCCTTAGTGCTTTACAGGCTATCTGTAAAATTGATACACCTCACCCCCTAGTTCTTCATATCCAACTTTGGTTACACCGTATCTCTAGCAAGCACAAAGATATTGTTTTTGTTGGGTCCCTGGACATGTTGACATACAGGGCAATGAACAGGCAGACACTGCTGCATGGTCAGCAGTACATGACCTTCCAGTTTCATATAGAGGTGTTCCATTCACAGACTATTTTGCGGTCATTGCTACCCACCTTCGCACCCGTTGGCTACAATGCTGGTCTAACCTGCTAAATAAGAAACTTCATTCTATTAAACTGAGTATCGGTTTTTGGCCTTCTTCTTGTCACCAATGTCGAGGTTGGGAGACTACACTCTCCCGTCTTCGCATCGGCCACACTCGTCTTACTCACGGGTATCTCATGGAGAGGCTCCCTGTCCCTCTCTGTGAGCATTGTCAGGTTCCTGTATATGTTTGCCATATTCCGTTGGACTGCCCCCACTATCAACGAGCACACAGAATTTACCTCCAACGGCGTCTTCGCTCTGCGGCCCTTTCTTTACCTTCCCTTCTTGCTGATGGACCCTCCTTTAATCCTGTCTCTCTCATTGACTTTTTGACAGCAACTGACTTACTGCACAAACTCTGAAAGTTATGCCTCTAGCACTCCCCTCCATCCCTTCTACCTCAATCTCTTGCTACCCTCTCTCCCTGCACTATCCACCGTCCTGCTGCATTCCATACCCTACTAATCATCCCTCTCTTACAACCCATTCTCCCTGCATCCTGCAATAACCTGCAGCGCTGTATGACCCCTGTGATTTAGCGCTTCTATTTGATTATAATAATATACCCGGAATCTTTTGTATCTAATAATATATACAGTGGTACCTTGGTTAGCGATTGCGTCGGATACCGACAAAATCGGTTAGCGTTACATTTTTACGTCAAAATAGTGACTCAGTTTACTATGATCCGTTCGGTTTACAATATTCATCCCGGACGCGTCCGCGTGGCCCAGCTGTGCGGGCACTCCAGGGAGCGTCAGTGTTCTATTGTTTACAAGCAAAAGCAACCGCCACCCACGCATTCATACCAGTATATTGTCATTATTCCACTGTTTTTAGTGCTTGCAACTGCTAAATAAGCTACCATGGGTCCAAAGAAAGCTCCTAGTGCCAGCCCTGTGGTAAAGAGGCTCAGAAATACAGTAGAACTGAAGAAGGAGATAATAGAAAAATATGAAAGTGGAGGTCATATCACTGAGCTGGCCAGGCTGTATGGTAAAGCCTATTCTACCATCGCTACCATTGTGGCCAAGGGAAATACACGTAAAATCAAGGAAGCTGTTGTTGCGAAAGGTGCATATGTGATCACAAAACAGAGATTGCAAGTGCTGGAAGATGTGGAAAATTTGTAGCAGGAGATAGTGTTTCGCAGGCAATAATATGTGAAAAAGCAAGGCAGTTGCATGATGATCTCGTCAAGAAGATGCCTGCAGCGAGTGCTGAAGTGAGTGAATTTAAAGCCAGCAGAGGCTGGTTTCAAAGATTTAAGAATCGAAGTGGCATACATAGTGTTGTGAGGCATGGTGATGCAGTCAGTTGTGACAAATACAGTGGTACCTCGAGTTACGATATTTTTTCGTTTGAGAATGCTGTTCAAGTGCCATTACCAAACGAATTTATCCCCATAAGGAATAATGTAAAATAGACTAGTCCTTTTACACCCCCAAAAATATACTTACAAAAGCATTTAAAAAAATAAACTTACATAAAAGGGCGATTTTGGGGACCATCGTAACTCGAGGTACCACTGTATGTGCAGGAATTCCAGGGGTACATAGAGGCTGAATAATTCCAACCCCAACAAGTGTTCAATTGTGACGAAACAGGCCTGTTTTGGAAGAAAATGCCAAACAGGACCTACATTACACAGGAGGAAAAGGCACTCCCAGGACATAAGCCTATGAAAGACAGGCTAACTCTCATGATGTGTGCTAATGCCAGTGGTGATTGCAAAGTGAAGCCTTTACTGGTGTATCATTCTGAAAATCCCCGAGTGTTTGGCAGATGCGGTATCACCAAGTGGAAGTCTAACAAAAAGGCATGGGTCACAAAGGACATTTTCTTAGATTGGTTCAATGGCGTGTTTGGCCCCAGTGTGAAGAAATATCTTGAGGAAAATAATTTGCCACTTAAGTGCCTCCTGATAATGGACAATGCTCCTTGTCATCCTCCACCCTTGGTAGAGAAAATTGTGGAGGACTTTAAGTTCATCAAAGTGAAGTTCTTGCCCCCTAATACCACTCCTCTCCTCCAGCCCATGGACCAGCAGGTCATTTCAAACTTTAAAAAACTCTACACCAAAGCAATGTTTCAAAAGTGCTTTGATGTGACCACAGACATGAATATAACCCTAAGAGACTTTTGGAAAAATCATTTCCATATCCTGCATTGTGTAAACCTTATAGGTAAGGCTTGGGAGGGAGTGACTACCAGGACTTTGAACTCTGCCTGGAGAAAATTGTGGCCAGAGAGGGATTTTGAAGGTTTTGGGGCTGAGCCTCAGAACCCTGAGCCTTAGCCTCAGCCTGAGCCTGTTGTGGAAGAAATTGTGGAACTGGGCAAGTCCATGGGGTTGGAGGTGAGTGGTGAGAATGTGTACGAGTTGGTGGAGGAGCACAATGTAGAGCTAACCACTGAAGATCTGCAAGAGCTTCAACAGCAACAGCAACAAGAGACCACAGGTCAGGACAATGGTTCAGAGGAGAAGGAGGTGGAACAGAGATGGAAGAAGGTGCCTTCTTCAGTGATTAAGGAGATTTGTGGAATGTGGAGCAAGGCTTTATAGATGAATATCACCCTAACCATGCTGTTGTAGGCCGTGCTGGCAACCTGTACAATGACACTGTGGTGTCCCATTTCAGGGATGCTTTAAAGAATCGCCAGACACAGAGCTCCCTGGACAGATTTTATGTTAGAGAGGGGTCCAGTGACTCTCAACCTGGTCCTAGTGGCATTAAAAGAAAAAGGCCAGTAACCAAAGAAAAGAACTTTGCACCTGCAGTGTTAATGGAAGGGGATTCCCCTTCCAAACACTAGCATACTACTCCATCTTCTCCCCTCCTCCCGTCTTCCACACATCAACAACTCTTCAATAAATGTAAGTGACATGTTATTGTACTATATTTACATGTATTTCTTTATTGTTCATAAAATTGTGTATTATTTAATGTCAAAAAGTTCTAAAAAATATTTTATTTTACTACTTTTGGAAGTCTGGAATGGATTAATTTTATTTCCATTATTTCCTATGGGGAAAATTGATTCGGATAACGATAAAATCGGTTACAGATACGCCCTCTGTGACGGATTAATATCGCTAACCGAGGTACCACTGTAATGTATTTTTCTTCAGAAAGTGGATTATTATTATTATAGTCAAAAAGAAGCGCTGAACCTACAAGGGTCATACAGCGCAGCTCAGGAAGTGGAGATAAGCAGGATTGTTAACTATATACAGTTACATTAATGTTGTTTTGTAAACTAATGCATTATTGTGATGCTCATACATATGCTATATATTAGCAGTGATCAGCAATTTGGACAGTGTATGCTCCCAAGCAGTCTGGATTATTGATGCTCTACTGTATTACTATAATAAAAAAGAAGCGCTAAACATGCTCTACTGCAATTTGGGCACTTGTACAAAGGAGAAGACAAGTTGAAGCAGACACCTTAGTAATGCATTAATTCTAACCTATCCTCTGGCACTTACACATGTTTATACTGTATAAATTTAATGTTATAACAACATATAATTAACATTTCTATAACTCTAAGGGCAACTATAAACAATAACAACTATATACAGTGGGCCCCCGAGTAACGAGCAAAATTCATTCCAGAAGCCTGCTCAAGTGCCATTACCGAACGAATTTACTCCCTTAAGAAATAATGTCAAGTAGGTTAGTCCATTTCAGACCCCCAAAAATACACTTACAAAAGCACTTACAATATTATATTTACATAATTGTACGATTTCCGTGGTGCTCGTTACTCGGGGGTCCACTGTATACTATATACAGTGGTACCCCGACTTACGATATTTTTTCATTCCAGAATGCTGTTCAAGTGCCATTACCAAACGAATTTATCTCCATAAGAAATGATGTAAAATAGACTAGTCCTTTTAGACCCCCAAAATTACACTTACAAAAGCATTTAAAAAAATAAACTTACATAAAAGGGTGAGTTTGGGGACCATCGTAAGTCGGGGTACCACTGTACATACTATATATATTTTTTTAACACGGGTGCTTCCCACTGGGGCAGGGTGACCCAAAAAGAAAGAAAAAAACTTTCATCATCATTCAGCACTTTTACCATCACTCATCCTCTTTAAGGGGGGCTCCTTGACGAGGTAAAGAGGCTATCGGTCTGAGGTGGACCTTTGGTCTTCTTCCTCAGACCGAACCTATACCCCCCAATCCCCTCCCTTTTCCCATCTTCCCCATCCTCCCTTTCCCTTTCCTCCTCCCTCCTCCTCATCCCTCCCTTATTTCCTTCCCATTTTACCCTGGGAGCTTCTCTCCACAGGCATTCTAGTTCCTGGTAGGGGAAGGGTACCGTGGTCCATTCCTATTCCGTTGAGGTTCTTGGCGGTGGTGTAGTTTGCCGTGGAATCTGGGGATGTCCCAATCCCTCTCCGGTCTCCCGGGGG
>WNWK01040946.1:0-16714 GCA_009830355.1 Cherax destructor
AAAAAAAGCAGCTGGTTGAAGATGGCGAATATCATGCGGGGAAAAAGTTTGAAGATAATTTAAACCCCAAACTTTTTTCAAATGACACCATCAGCAGCAGAATAGACGACATCTTGGCTCAAGTAGTTGCAGAGCAGCTTGTTGTATTCCCCCCTGTGTGAAAGACGATGGATAAAGGAAGATGTGTTGTAAGTCTCACAACAAAAACCAAGGCACCCAAAATGAAGAAACTTGTGGATGATTTCGTGGAATATGGTTTTTTTAGTTAGGGGGCCCGGGACGCAGTCACTCTGGGACGACACCTGGCTTTACAGCGCTGGTGGAAGCTGCAGTCCTCTGGGACGACACTTGGCTTTACAGCGCTGGTAGAAGCCGCAGTCACTCTGGGACGACACTCTAGCTTTACAGCGCTGGTAGAAGTCGACGCCCCACACATCATTGTTACGCACGTGTTCTGCACAGGCTGCGTTGGCAACAAAACCTTGCCCCCAGAACTGACAGAAGTATTGAAAATTGTAGTGGAATGTGTGAACTACGTGCGAAATAGTTCTATGAAGCACCTCATCTTCAAAGAGCTGTGTAATGAAATGGGCTCTAAATTCGGGGTACTTCTGTACCATTGTAATGTTCTGTGGTTATCCGGGAAAGGTGCTGAATCATGTTTTTACCTTGTGTGTGGAATTAGCCTCATTTTTACGAGAGTACCAACATTGTCATGCAGACTGCTTCGAAAATTCTGAGTTTATTTTCATTTTGGTGTACATGGACGATATCTTCGATGCTCTCAATCATCCCAATAGACAGATGCAGGGCGGTGGAGTCAACATCATCGAAGCAGAAGAAAACCTGAAGGCTTTTCAAAAAAACTACCGTTATGGAAACGACGAACAGAAAATCTGCTGGACGACTGTGTAAGTAAGATCGAAGACGTGTCTGGAATCGGAGACATTTGTGTACCCAGGGAACTGAAGCAAGCAATTGCCATGCACTTAGATGAGATCGCAAAGTCTCTGGACGGATACTTCCCCACCAGAGAGTCATATCCAGGATGGGTGAGACAGCCGTTCACGTTCAGTGTTGCCACACCAGATGTCAAGGATGAATACCTCGACGAAATCATTGAACTTCAGCAGAGTCAGGTTCAACAGTAACTCTTCAGAACAACAACGCTCTCAACTTTTTGGTGTCACCAGATCGTAGCGTAGCTTCTTATTGCTAAGAAAGCCCTTTGAGATACTCACGCCGTTTGTTACAACGTATCTTTGCCAGCAACCTTTTCCAGGATGGTAGACATTAAACGAAGAAAAGGAACAGACTTTGTTGCGAAAATGATATAAGAGTGGCACTGCCAAGGTGAGAGTGGCACTTGCCAAGGTGAGTGGCACTTGCCAAAGGTGAGAGTGGCACTTGCCAAGGTGAGGTGGCACTTGCCAAAGGGGAGAGTGGCACTTGCCAAGGTGAGAGTGGCACTTGCCAAGGTGGGGTGGCACTTGCCAGGTGAGAGTGGCACTTGCCAAGGTGAAGTGGCACTTTCCAAGGTAGAGTGGCACTTGCCAAGGTGAGAGTGGCACTTGCCAAGGGGGGAGAGTGGCACTTGCCAAGGTGAGGTGGCACTTGCCAAGGTGAGAGTGGCACTTGCCAGGAGAGTGGCACTTGCCAAGGTGAGTGGCACTTGCCAAGGTGAGAGTGGCACTTGCCAAGGTGAGGTGGCACTTGCCAAGGTGGAGTGGCACTTGCCAAGGTGAGAGTGGCACTTGCCAAGGTGAGAGTGGCACTTGCCAGGTGAGTGGCACTTGCCAAGGTGGGGAGTGGCACTTGCCAAGGTGAGAGTGAATGCTGCAAACATTGCATTTGACTCCGTGAGCTCATCATTATGTACTGGAGTGCGATAAAATTAATGAATTCAGAGACAACTCACTCAGAAATGTTCAAGATATGTCAAAGTATTTTATCCACAGTGGTATATTACAGACCATTCTGGAGAAATACACTGACTTTGCTCCTGTAAATAAAGCATTGCCACGGGGGTGTGTGTGTGTGTGTGTGTTAGTTACCATTTTGTCCTAGGCACATGTCGATTAGACACTAGGCCTGTTGTATTTTGTGTGTGTGTATGTGTGTGTGTGTGTGTGTGTGTGTGTGTGTGTGTGTGTGTGTGTGTGTGTGTGTGTGTGTGTAAGGAAACACTTCAAATATTTCCGACCTGGGGAAATTTAACCGGACCTCCGGAAGCGAGCTTTAGCCACATACCGGGGCTGTGTGTGTGTGTGTGTGTATGTGTATGTGTGTGTATGTGTATGTGTGTGTACATGTATGTGTGTATGTGTATGTGTGTGTATATGTATGTGTGTATGTATGTGTATGTATGTGTGTGTGTGTGTGACCCAACATTTAAAATTTGCACCAAGAACTCATTACAGTTGTGACCGGGTGTAGACTAGTGAATGTTCATTACTTTATAATTTGTTCATGATTGTAACCATGTATAAACGTAAGTAAATAAATTTACTTACATGTTCATTACCTTTGTAACTTGTGAGTTCATTACCTTTGTAACTTGTGAGTTCATTACCTTTTTAACTTGTGAGTTCATTACCTTTGTAACTTGTAAGTTCATTACCTTTGTAACTTTGAGTTCATTACCTTTGTAACTTGTAAGTTCATTACCTTTGTAACTTGTGAGTTCATTACCTTTGTAACTTGTGAGTTCATTACCTTTGTAACTTGTAAGTTCATTACCTTTTTAACTTGTGAGTTCATTACCTTTTTAACTTTGGGGTTCATTACCTTTGTAACTTGTGAGTTCATTACCTTTGTAACTTGTAAGTTCATTATCTTTGTAACTTGTAAGTTCATTACCTTTGTAACTTGTAAGTTCATTACCTTTGTAACTTGTGAGTTCATTACCTTTGTAACTGTGAGTTCATTACCTTTGTAACTTGTGAGTTCATTACCTTTTTTAACTTGTAAGTTCATTACCTTTGTAACTTGTAAGTTCATTACCTTTGTAACTTGTAAGTTCATTACCTTTGTAACTTGTGAGTTCATTACCTTTGTAACTTGTGAGTTCATTACCTTTGTAACTTGTTAGTTCATTACCTTTGTAACTTGTGAGTTCATTACCTTTGTAACTTGTGAGTTCATTACCTTTGTAACTTGTGAGTTCATTACCTTTGTAACTTGGGGTTCATTACCTTTGTAACTTGTGAGTTCATTACCTTTGTAACTTGTGAGTTCATTACCTTTGTAACTTGTGAGTTCATTACCTTTGTAACTTGGGGTTCATTACCTTTGTAACTTTAAATTCATTACCTTTTTGTAACTGTAGTTCATTACCTTTGTAACTTGTGAGTTCATTACCTTTGTAATTTGGGGTTCATTACCTTTTTAACTTGTGAGTTTATTACCTTTGTAACTTGTGAGTTCATTACCTTTGTAACTTGTGAGTTCATTACCTTTGTAACTTGTGAGTTCAATTTCCTTGTGACTTGGGGTTCATACCTTTTTAACTTGTGAGTTCAATACCTTTGTAACTTGGGGTTCATTACCTTTTTGACTTGTGAGTTCATTACCTTTGTACCCTTTGAGTTCATTACCTTTGTAGCTTGTGAGTTCATTACCTTTGTAACTTGTGAGTTCATTACCTTTGTAATTTGTGAGTTCATTACCTTTGTAACTTTAGTTCATTACCTTTGTAACTTGCTCAGCTATCAAAACTTTGGGGTCCAGTCCCTGGACCCATTATGTACCTCTAATTTTTTTACTACCGCCCACAGGATGGGTATGGGGTGCATAATATAGATATCAAACTAAAGCAGTCCCTTGATGTAAGGAATTTTGTTGTTTGTTGACAGCTTCAGACCCTGTATGTTTGCAAAGACAAATGTCGTTATATTGATGGAATTTAGGGTGGTTTATTTGCTGGCTCTAATATCTGTTGTTCTGGAGTGGAGGCCAATGTCTGTGCCTCTGCTCCAGAAGTGTTTTCAGTTGGGTAAGATTGCTGTCATTTCTTGCCAATATTTATTCCCCCCTGGCCTAATAAACCTCTTTCTCTGGAGAGGTTATGGCTCCCCTTTTTTTGTTTCCCATAGTCTGGCTGGTCTGTGTCTTCTGGTCCCCTTTAGATGATGTGCCTGGCACTATGCGTTGTAGCAGTGTCTTTCATGGAGTGACGAGTGACACATTTCGGGGTGAAGTAAGTTACAGGAAGGGGAGTTGCACCCTCCTGTTGTCATGTGGGTGCGGCTTTTTTTGGGATGGTAAAAGATGCATGTCCCACCTGTTTTCCCGGGTATCCCATGACTGCAGATACCCAAGGCATAAAATTTTTGCATAGTTTGGGAAATTTGGTTTGCTAGGTTTTTTTGCAGCTGCGTTCGCTGCTGGTGCTTTTTTTCTGCTTCCCCTTTTTACCTACCGCCCCTGTACAAGAATAAAAAGAATAGTACAAGAGTACAAGAATAACCCTACAAAGCTCTGGCAACAACTAAAACAGTTGGGGTATAGCCATAAACCCGTAGATAGATCTAACATAGTACTAAATGTCGATAACGAGGATGCCACGAAACAACTAAAGGGGAAATTTGTTTTAATTCATACTACACAACTGTCGCATCAACACTAGTAAGAAAACTACCAGCTGCATCAAATACCTTTAACACAGACTCTGATAAATTTAAAACATACTATACCAAAAAAGGGGAGTAACTCCAAACAGTTATCAACTAGTAAGTGTATCTCATGACTTCGTGAAAAAAGAACTAAGCAGGTTAAACCCAACTAAGAGCACCGGCCCAGATAACATCCCGTCTAAGTTCCAAAAAGATTTGTCTCTGAATTTGGAAATCTCCATTGCTCACATAATAAATTTGTCCATCACCACTAATACAGTGCCAGGGGGGTTAAAGGGGAGGCCAGAGTTACTCCTATCTTCAAGAAAAATAGTAGGTCTGATGTCAGCAACTATAGGCCTGTTAGTATACTCAGTGTAATATCCAAAATTCTAGAGGGGCGGAGTACTGTCAAGTAGTTAAGTATCTTAATGACAACAACATTCTTCATAGTTACCAATCAGGCTTTGGGAAAGTCTTATCAACCGAAAATTTCCAAATTTCTGATGGATTACATGAGAACTGAAATGTCTAGGGGGAACCTCATAGGAATGGTAACTTTAGACTTGAAAAAGGCCTTCGATACTGTCAACCAAGGTTCCACAGACTGGTTTAAGTCCTATCGTAAACAGGAAACAAATTGTCAAAAAACAAAACGGAATCAGAACCACTGCCGATAGCATGGGGGGTTCCCCAAGGTAGTACTCTGGGCCCCTTTATTATTCCTGTGTTATGTAAATGATATGCCCATCAGTGTCAAGTGCAAACTTCTACTGTATGCGGATGACAAATTTTTTAGTGTCAGGTAAAAACCCACAAGATATAGCTAATGTATTAACACTGGAACTGGAGTCCGGCAAATGGTTAGTAGAAAAAAAAAACTATCGTTACACCTCGGGGAAAAAAGAAGCCATACTCTTTTGGGACGAAATATAAAAATGAGAAGGGTAAATAATTTTAATTCCGGTGTAAGGGGAAACCATCACTTCAGTTTCCTCAGTAAAATATCTGGGAATCCCCTTTGACCCCATGTCAGGAGAATTGATAGGGGAAAAGTGAGAAAGAAAAAATGCCAGGCTGAAGTTCCCACAGACAAGCACAGTGTCTACCTACTGAGGCTCGCAGGACCCTAATGTCTAGCCCTTATACAATGTCATATTGACTACGCTTGCTCTTCATGGTACTCTGGGCCCTTTACAAAAAAACTGAAAGATAAGCTGCAAATAACCCGAACAAAATGGTAAGATTCATCCTGGACCTGGGTCCAAAGAGAGCATGTAGGCCTGGGTGAATTACAACAATTGGATATGCTGAATATTGAAGACAAGGGAAAAAAACTGAAGTTAAATCAAGTTTATAAAAATTTCTCAACAAAGGGGTCCAAAAATATCTTTTCTGCTAATTTTTTCAAGGCTGGGGAAACCCAAAACAGTCATAGTACTAGGGGAGAGAGCACAACTTTGTAGTACCCACAGTCAGTGGGGCTTCAAACACCTTTTATTGTACAGCAATAAAGGAATAGAACAGACTGCCTGTACATGTCAAAGCCAGTCATAGCATGAAAGTTCAAAAAGAGAACCAAAAAGGGACCTAATGAATGTAGCGACAGAAAGGGGGGAGAATGATTTTGTATTTTTTTTTTGCTAACACACATGTAAATGTAAATAACTCTTTTTTCCTTATTCCTAGTATACTTTTTATCCTTTTTTTAATATAATAACATATATCTTCCCACAATGTATAATATTAAGGTACTAAAAAGGGCCCCAATGGAAATAAGTCACCTTTTGGCTTTTTTTTGGGGTTTTCCTGGGTTCTCTACACAATGCTGCTATGTATGATAATTATGTAAATGATTTGTGTATACCTTTTAATAAAACTTACTTACTTGCTGGTAATGTGTCAACACTATTCCCTGAGGCATCATCCCTTTTTTTCCATCTCCAGCAGTATCGCTATTTTGTACCTCTTTTCCCGGTTTCCACCAGGGGGCCCGTGTCTCCTTTTTGGGTTTACTGTCCCCAAAGGGCAACATAGCGCCCTCAAAGGGACTGTCCACCAGGACAACATAGCGCCCTCAAGAGCACTGTCCCCCGGGGCCCCAAAATGGGGCCCTCAAGAGCACTGTCCCCCCAGGGCAACACTAGCGCCCTCAAGAGCACTGTCCCCAGGGCAACATAGCGCCCTCCCAAAAGCACTTTTTCCCCCAGGACAACAGTAGCGCCCTCAAAAGGGACTGTCCCCAGGACAACATAGCGCCCTCAAGGCACTGTCCACCAGGAAAAAACCCGGGTAAGGCCCGGGCCCCCAAAAGCACTGTCCTCCAGGACAACATAGCGCCCTCAAGAGCACTGTCCACCAGGACAACAGTAGCGCCCTCAAAGGGACTGCCCACCAGGACAAAAAGCCCCCTCAAGGCACTGTCCACCAGGAAACAGTAGCGCCCTCAAGAGCACTGTCCCCCCGGCCCCAAAAAGTAGCCCCCCCAAAGGCATTCCCAAGATAGCCCCGTCCAACCCACCCATTTTATTTTCCCACCCTGTCACCCCCGGTTTGATATGTCTCTCAAGAAAACTGACCTAATTTGGGGGAAATGCTCAGCATAAAAAAGTGACTTTCTATATAGTAGTATGTCATTGATGCCCAGCTGGGACTGTATACCTTGTACATGTACTTGTAGTAAATAAAGATATTATTATTATTATTATTATTATTATTATTATTATTATTATTTTTAAAAAGGTCCCGGGGAGAGCACCCTTTTTGCACGTGGGCATAGATCATGCAGAACGTGATCTTGATGGGCTCGTCTTGGGTTGTTGGAAAAAGAAATGATTGTAAAAGGCTGATTGTTGGGTTTCTTTCCCGGGGACTCTTCTGTTCATCCTGGGGTCGAGTGATGGGCACAGATCCCTGTGTTGGTGAAGGTTTTTTTACTTTTCCCAAACTTCTTATTTATGATTGGGTATTTAGCTGCAAGAGTGCGATGGTCACTTCTGCAGTTGAGACATTTTTCTTTGGGGATTTTAGGAGCAGTAAAAAATGTGTGTATCCTTCGTTTTGCAACAGTTGCAACAATATTTCTTCTTCGTTGGGGGAGTCCTTTGCGAGGGTGTATAAAGTAAAAGTTGCAGCCTGGGTAATATGGTGGTAGCGCTCTGGTTCCATATTCCTGGAGCTGACGTGTTAAGAAGAGATTTGGAGAGCGTCACTGCTTGAGACACCATAAGAATCTCAGTAAAGCTGATCGTCAGTGTTGAGGAAGCGGCACGAATTTTGGTAATCATGTCAACGTAGCCCAATCATTTTGATCTTCAGTTAGTTTTTTTTCGTTTTGTGTTTTTGTTGTTGTTGCTGTGTTTTACTGAGGCGGCTACGGTGAAACCCTCTGTTCCACAAGGCACGTATTTTCCTTTTCCCATCTTGTTCCTCATCCTCATATCGGACATGAAGGTATATAAGCCACAGTGCTGTGTTTTCCCTTTTGCAGATGAAAACGAATCTGTATGACAGTGTCCACCGTTGAAGACATTTCAAGACTCCCCCAGACTAACCAAATCTTTAAATGGGCTGCAAAAAAACAATATGAAGTTCAATGATGAGAAATTTCAATTACTCCGATGTGGAAAACGTGGGGAAAATTTAAAAAATCTCATCGGGGGGTTAAAAAAAATTTTCCCAACCAAACAATAGAGCGAAAAACTAATGTCAAAGACCTGGGAGTGATCATGACAGAGGATCTCACCTTCAAGGACCATAACATTTTTCGGGTCGCTTGTTCTAAAAGGCTGGAATATTGTTGACACTAACTGCCCTTCCCAAGGCGGGTGAAATTGCTGACCTTGAAAATGTGCAGAGAACCTTCACGGCCATAACTGCGGGTAAACCACCTCAACTCGGGGAAAGCTTGAAGTTCCTAAACCTGTACTCCCCGGGAAAGCAGGCGGGGGAGATACATTATTATATACACTTGGAAAATCCTAAGGGATTAGAACCAAAACCCCACGAGAGTCACTTCCTACGAAAACAAAAAAAACTCGGCAAAATGAACATCCCCCCCAAAGAAGAGCAGGGGGGCCACTAGCACGTTCAGAACAACACAGTAAGTGTCAGGGGGGCCCCAAAACTGTTCCCAAATGCCTCCCAGCGTACATACGGGGGATTACCAAAGGGCCCCACCGTCTTCAAGCAGGCACTGGACAGGGGACTTTGGGGCGGTACCCGACCAAACCGGGCTGTGGTTCGTACGTCGGACTGCGTGCAACCAGGTTTAAAATTTTGGGTTTATCAGGCTCTGATCCACCCGAGGCCCGGTCACAGACCGGGCTGCGGGGGGCTTTGGGAAATCTCTCCAGGTAAACTCCAGGAATCAATTTTACTCACCATGGGGGCGGGCTAAAACAACACAGGTTCGATCCCCCCGGGTAGTCGCAGTTTTTTTTTATTAAATACCACTCGTTTGGGGTTTCAATACTTTTATACTGCTTGTGGAAGGGTAGTACACCAAACGGGGGAGTAGAATGAAATTAGCTCAGAGGCGCCCACACCATCGTATGTCCTCGGATCACTTTCAACACCTAGCTCTGCTGGGTGCGTGATCTTTGTAGGATTGGATGGCCCAGTGGGTTAAAGCATCGTAAATTTTCGCTCACTATGAGGAGGGCTAAAATAACACGGGTCTGATTCCCCTTTTTTTTTTTAAATTTAAAAAATTTATATATATATATATATATATATATATATATATATATATATATATATATATATATATATATATAAAAAATTTTTTTGGGGCCCCACCTCTGGTACAAATTGTGGGCCCCATAGCCCGGAAAAAAGTGGATAAAAGGCTTCAAGGAAGAATATTTGGATTTCTTCCTGATGCCTTTTGTATTCCCTTCCCACCCCCCCATTTTTTTTTTTTTTTCCAATAGGTATATTTTATTACATAATATGGTAAAAAAGATTTAAGGGATACATTGTTGATATAAAGATGGCATATACAGTACACGAGGTGTGAGAGAAAATGTCTAGTACATATTGTTACATGTTTGTCACTGATTATAATGCAAAATCTCACCCAGCTCCCCCGAGCTGGGGCGCGGGGGAGTACAGCATGCATTCCCCCTCGAACAGCAGCGCTGAGTCACTGGAGCAGAAAACTAGCTGCCCTGGAATCCCTGGGATACCCTGTTGAGTTTTTTGCCCAGCTCCTTGAGGAACTTAGATGCATTCTTTCCCATGGGCCAAGGGTCTCTGAGCCTATGGGAACAAACATATAATGATGGGCAAGTTCCCCATATTTTCTCGATTTTTTGGGACCCCCTTGGGTGGCAGCTGCCCCTCCTTCCTCCCTGGTGTATTGGAGATAGGTATCAGCCAAGGTAGATGCACATGTGTAGTCCCACACCACCTGCTTGCCTCTGTCCAGGCTTGAAGGGTGATACCATATATATATATATATATATATATATATATATATATATATATATATATATATATATATATATATATATATATATATAAACTTTTTAATAATCTATTAAGTAGCGAAAAATCAGAAGAACAGTTCAGATTAATTTTTTTACTAAGACTGTTAACAATGCGACAAATATTGACAGTGACGCAATTGGAAATAATACAATGATTGATTTTTTTTGTGTGATATATATTAGGCTGAATATAATAATACATATGTTATCTTAGTCTGAATACACATAGTGTATGTGTTATCTTAGGCTAAATATACATAATGAAATGTTACCCCCATAAAAAAAGTGCCCTTTAATTAAGAACACTATTTTTGTGTTTTTTTTGGGGTTGAGTTTTACAGTTGTTATCAATCCTCAGATTATTTAAAATTAAAGCTCTATCTGAGGCATGCCCACCACCCCCAGGATGCCACCCACAACAGTTAACTAACTCCCAGGTACCTACTTACTGCTCGGTTAACATGGACAACAGGTGTAAGGTGACTAACACCCAAGGTACCTACTTACTGTTAGGTGAACAGTGACAGCAGGTGAAAGATGACTAATACCCAAGTACCTACTTACTGCTAGGTGAACAGCGACAGCAGGTGTAAGATAAATTAATACCCAAGTACCTACTTACTGCTAGGTGAACAGCGACAGCAGGTGTGGGGGAAAACATGACCCCCCCGTCCCGGGGATCAAAACTCATAGCACTAAATAAAGACATTTGGGTTGAACAAGGTACACATGTACTTGATGCTGCACATAACATTAATATGTACACACTTAAGTCTGGCAATGGATGTGCACCATTTAAAAACACATCAGCTATGTCAGAGGTCAATCATAAAAAGGTCAACAAAACATTCAGACAGTGATAAGTGCAGACGGTGTGTCTTACGGAAATTATTTTAAACCCAGCCATAAACGCCAAGTTAAAAGGGGGTAAAGTTATTATTTTATCTGCCTCGATGTGCCGCCTCTCTTTAAGGCGTCATCTCATTTTTTTTTGGGTTAATTGCCTTGATGCTTTTTTTTTTTGGGTTTAAGTTTAAATTTTTTTATGATGTGTCTTTAGTTTCTTGAGCAGTCGTTGTTTGTTCGGGGCAAACACTGTGTGGGCTCAGTTGTTTGTTTGGGATAGTTGTGGGCGAGTGAGCGGGACGGGGTAAGTTGTGTTGGTATAGTTGTGGGCGAGTGAGCTGGACGAGAAAGGTTGTGTTGGTATAGTTGGGGGCGAGTGAGCGGGACGGGGTAAGTTGTGTTGGTATGGTTGTGGGGAGGGGAAGCTGGACGAGAAAGGTTGTTTTGGGAAAAAATAGTTTTTGGGCAGTGAGCGGGAAAGAGTGTTGTGTTGGTATAGTTGTGGGGGGAGTGAGGGGAAGAGTAAGTTGTGTTTATAGTTTTTGGGAGTGAGCGGGAAGAGTAAGTTTTTTGGGGTATAGTTGTGGGCGAGTGTTTTTGGAATAAGTTGTTTTGGTATAGTTGTGGGGAGTGAGCGGGACGAGTAATTTTGGGGTATAGTTGTGGGCGAGTGAGCTGGACGAGTAAGTTGTTTTTGGAATACAATGGGTCAAAGTTTTTTAATTGGGGGGTAAGGGAGGTTTGTGTTGGAAGGGGGGGGGCCAAGTGAGTGGAAGATAAGGTTGTGGGTATAGTTTCCCCCGGGGGCCCTCCCCAATAATTGGTTTTGGGTTAGTTTTCAAGAACTAAATTTTGGTTTTATTGGGGGAAATGGCTGGCGAGTTTCCATTACCTCTAAAAAGTTATTTCCACTTTTTTACTGATCCTAAGAATCCCGTGACCCTCCTGGTTTGGAAACGTCCATGTACGCCCTCCCGTCCTGGTTTGGGCGAAGCCCCCCCCCTGTCCTGGTTTGGAGCGTCCATTTCGCCCCCCCTGTCCCGGTTTGGAGCGTCCATGTCCCCTCCTGTCCTGGTTTGGGCGTCCATGTACGCCCTCCTGTCCTGGTTTTGGAGCGTCTATGTACGCCCTCCTGTCCGGGTTTTGGGAGCGTCCATGTACGCCGTCCTGCCCCTGGTTTGGAGCGTCTATGTACCCCTTTCCTGTCCGGGGTTTGGGAGCGTCCATGTGCCGTCCTGTCCGGGTTTTGGGGCGTTTTGGGTACCCCTTTCCTGTCCTGGTTTGGAGCGTCCATGTACGCCGTCCTGCCCTGGTTTGGAGCGTCTATGTACGCCTTCCTGTCCGGGTTTTGGGCCCATGTACGCCCTCCTGCCCGGGTTTTTGGAGCGTCTATGTACGCCCTCCTGCCTTGGTTTGGAGCGTCCATGTACCCCCCCTCCTGTCCTGGTTTGGGCGTCTATGTACGCCGTCCTGTCCTGGTTTGGAGCGTCTATGTACGCCCCTTCCTTTTTTTGTCCTGGGTTTGGAGCGTCTATGTACGCCTTCCTGCCCTGGTTTGGACCCCCCAATACGCCCCCCCTGTCCTGGTTTGGAGCTTTCTATGACGCCTTCCTGTCCTGGTTTGGAGCGTCCATGTACGCCCCCCTGTCCTGGTTTGGAGCGTCTATATACGCCCCCCTGTCCTGGTTTGGAGCGTCATATACGCCCCCTTTTCGGGTTTTGGGACCCGCCTAAACCCCTCCTGCCCCCGGGTTTTGGGAGGGGTTTATACCCCCTCCTGTTCCTGCCTGTTGTCAACACTTCGTTCTTCAGATAACACGAGTTTGTTTCTATAGTCTTTATAATTTCAAACTTTTGGACTTTCTCTAATTTCAGGTCATGTCTCCCAAGGTGTGGGTTGACCGCTGGTTCTTTTACTCAGACTTGGCCCCACCCCCGCAGTGTTTTCAATGGTTCTTTGCTTAAATCCCTGGAGAAAGATGTGCAGTGTGCTGATGTTGCTGGTTTTGTGTACCTCCGGCAGTTTACATGATCACATGCTGGTTTGTGTACCCCGGCAAATTTACATTTATCACATGCTGGTTGTGTGTACCCCAGGCAGTTTACATGATCACATGCTGGTTTTGTGTACCCCGGCGTTTACATGATCACATGCTGGTTGTGTGGACCTGGCCCGTTTACATGATCCCTGCTGGTTGTGTGTACCCCAGGCAGTTTACATGACCATGCTGGTTTGTGTACCCCCGGCAGTTTTTCATGATCACATGCTGGTTTGGGGGGTCCTCAGGGGAGTTTACATGATCACATGCTGGTTTGTGTGTACCTCCGGCAGTTTACATGATCACATTTCTGGTTGTGTGTACCTCCGGGAGTTTACATGAACCCCTGCTGGGTTGTGTGTACCCCAGGCAGTTTACATGATCACATGCTGGTTGTGTGTACCTCCGGCAGTTTTCATGACCACATGCTGGTTTGTGTACCCGGCAGTTTACATGATCACATGCTGGTTGTGTGTACCCCGGCAGTTTTAATGACCCCATGCTGGTTGTGTACCCGGGAGTTTACATGAACACATGCTGGTTGTGTGTACCTCCGGCAGTTTACATGAACCCCATGCTGGTTGTGTGTACCTCCGGCAGTTTTCATGACCACGCTGGTTGTGTGTACCTTCCCGGGAGTTTACATGACCCCATGCTGGTTGTGTGTACCTCCCGGGAGTTTACATGACCACATGCTGGTTTGTGTACCCCCGGCAGTTTACATGATCCCTGCTGGTTTGTGTGTACCTGGCAGTTTACATGACCCCATGCTGGTTGTGTTCCCCCCGGCAGTTTCATGATCACATGCTGGTTGTGTGTACCTCCGGGGAGTTTACATGACCCCATGCTGGTTGTGTTTTTCCCCCGGCAGTTTACATGACCACATGCTGGTTGTGTGTACCTCCGGCAGTTTACATGATCACATGCTGGTTTGTGTACCTCCGGAGTTTACATGACCCCATGCTGGTTGTGTGTACCTCCGGCAGTTTACATGACCCCATGCTGGTTTGTGTACCCCAGGCAGTTTACATGATCACATGCTGGTTTGTGTACCTCCCGGGAGTTTACATGACCACATGCTGGGTTTTGTGTACCCCCGGCAGTTTACATGATCACATGCTGGTTTGTGTACCTCCGGGAGTTTACATGATCACATGCCGGTTTTTGTGTACCTCCGCATTTACATGACCCCATGCTGGTTGTGTGTACCCCGGCAGTTTACATGACCCCATGCTGGTTTGTGTACCTCCGGCAGTTTACATGATCACATGCTGGTTGTGTGTACCCCGGCAGTTTACATGATCACATGCTGGTTTGTGTACTGGAGTTTACATGACCCCATGCTGGTTGTGTGTACCTCCGGCAGTTTACATGACCCCATGCTGGTTTGTGTACCTCCGGCAGTTTAATGACCCCATGCTGGTTTTGTGTACCTCCGGCAGTTTACATGATCACATGCTGGTTTGTGTGTACCCCCGGCAGTTTTCATGACCCCATGCTGGTTTGTGTACCTTTGGCAGTTTTTGATCACATGCTGGTTTGTGTGTACCTCCGGCAGTTTACATGATCACATCTGGGTTTTGTGTATCTCAGGCAGTTTACATGACCCCATGCTGGTTGTGTGTACCCCGGCAGTTTAATGACCCCATGCTGGTTGTGTGTACCCCCCCGGGAGTTTACATGACCCCATGCTGGGTTTTGGAAATTTGGCAGTTTTCATGACCCCATGCTGGTTTGTGTACCTTTTGGCAGTTTACCCTGCTAAAAATTTTTTGTGTACCCCCCGGCAGTTTACATGATCACATGCTGGTTGTGTGTACCCCCGGCAGTTTACAAAGACCCCATGCTGGGTTGGTACCTCCGGCAGTTTACATGACCCCATGCTGGTTTGTGTACCCCCGGCAGTTTAATTTACCACATGCTGGTTGTGTGTACCTTTGGGAGTTTACATGATCACATGCTGGTTTGTGTGTACCCCCGGCAGTTTACATGACCACATGTTTGGTTTGTGTACCCCCGGCAGTTTACATGACCCCATGCTGGTTGTGTGTAAACCCCGGGGAGTTTAATGACCACATGCTGGTTTGTGTACCCCCGGCGTTTACATGACACATGCTGGTTGTGTGTACCTCCGGCAGTTTACATGACCCCATGCTGGTTGTGTGTACCTCCGGCAGTTTACATGACCACATGCTGGTTGTTTTTGTACCCCCCCCGGCAGTTTACATGATCACATGCTGGTTGTGTGTACCTCCGGCTTTTTACATGACCACATGTTTGGTTGTTTTACCTCCGGCAGTTTCCCCGGGCCACATGCTGGTTGTTTTACCCCCGGCAGTTTACATGACCACATGCGGGTTGTGTGTACCCCCGGCAGTTTACATGACCACATGCTGGTTGTGTGTACCTCCAAAAAAAGGTTTACATGACCACATGCTGGTTGTGTGTACCTCCGGCAGTTTACATGACCACATGCTGGTTGTGTGTACCTCCGGCAGTTTACATGACCACATGCGGGTTGTGTGTACCTCCGGCAGTTTACATGATCACATGCTGGTTGTTTTACCTCCGGCAGTTTACATGCCCAAATGCTGGTTGTTTTCCTCCGGCATTTTAAATTGTCCACATGCTGGTTGTGTTTTACCTCCGGCAGTTTAATGACCACATGCTGGTTGTTTTCTCCGGCAGTTTACAGATCCCCCAGCGGTTTTGTGTACCTCCGGCAGTTTACTGCCCAAATGCTGGTTCCCCCGCAGCAATAATCTTCAAACCTTTTTCACAACTGGTCAAAAGTTTTTCCTGTCAATCATATTCATCAGATTCACATGATCAGCGGGACTTTGTGGTAAGTTGTTTAATATACAGTGGACCCTGGGTTTTTCATTGATAATTCTCTCCAGAATGCTGTTTGAGTGACGTTACCGAACGAATTTTTTTAAAAGGACGAATGTAAATTAGATTAGTCGTTTCAGACCCCCAAAAATACACTTCCCAAAACCCTTACAAAAATACACTTTTCATAATTGTTTGAGTTGGGGGCTTACGAAAAACCCAGGGGCCAAAGTTCGTAGATAATTTTGATTTCCCCACATCAAGGAAAGTGAAATTTTAGAAATTAAAGAAATCGCTTTAAATTCACTATTTTTTTTACAGTGGTTTTTTGAATATTGTGATATATTCTGTTTAGCGCAGTGTTTTGCATATGTAAAGAGAGGCATGGGTCTTGATTTCTGATACTTGGGGGATATCGTTCGTCACTCTTTCCAGTTACAATACTATATATACCTTTAGGCTGGGAACCCAAAAAGGGGGTCTTGCTTGATCTTCCCACTGATGGACGCGTTAGTTTCTTGTGTGACCACCCCGGGGTGTTGGATGCTTTTCGGGTTTCCCCCCTGGGGGGTTCCTCAGCCGGGCCACCGGGGGGGTGTTGGTGGCCCCCGGGGCCCGGGGGTTTTTGGTGGGTCTTTCTCAGCCGGGGGCCACCGGGAGTGTTGGATGCTGCGTGTCTGGTGGCCCCTTTGGGCCCGGGGGCCACCGGGAGTGTTGGGTGCTGCGTGTCTGGTGGTCTCTCAGCCGGGAACCACCGGGAGTGTTGGATGCTGTTTACAAAATAAGATATCTATTAGTAAAAAACATCTCCCGTGAACACTAGAAAGGATAGCCCTTCTAGCATCCAGCCTGTTACTGGGCTTTTTTTAACAAAGTCAGTATCCTGGTCCCG
>WNWK01040947.1:0-16713 GCA_009830355.1 Cherax destructor
GTGCACTGAATTACCACCCCCACGAAATGCGGGTGCATAGTTTTTTCCTACGGGTTACCACTTACCACATAGCCCCAAAATTCCCCTTCCCCCACATGCAGGCTTACCAGCTTTCCCCCCTCAATTTGAAGCAGCTAGAATTTACGTGTAATAGTACGGCCCCAAACCCCCTGCTCGAAAAACGTACTAGTCGGCACCAACCCGGGAAAGGGTTTAAAATTTCCCCCTTTTTTTTTTATTTTATAAAGAAAGCATTTAAAGTTTTTTATGATTACTAAGTGGTAGGAGGAGATTTGAATTTATCAGCTATTATCACACATTCAATTGTTCAGCTGCCCCACCATAAAACAGTGGACCCCGGTTATCGGCCATTCGTTCCAGAATGCTGTTGGGGTCCCCTTACAAACGAATTTTTTCCCCCAAAGGAATAATGTAAATTAGATTAGTCCGTTTAGACCCCAAAATACACTTACAAATGCACTTACAAAATACACTTACATAATTTTTCCCGAATTTGGAAGGGCAAAAAAGACCGCAGACGGGTATAGGCTAGGTGGCCAAAAAAAACTGCAAACCTCACTAAAGGAGAAAGATATTGGGGGGGAGTATAACACCAAGCACCACTGCTTTTTGCTATGCAATTTTTTTTTTATAAGAGAGACAAGGAAATTTTTTGTATGTTAAATTCCAGTTCTATCCTCGGGCCTCTACGCGGGCCCTAAATTGCAGGGAAGGAAATTTTTCTGCATGTTATGAGAGGCCTGTTTGTATATTGTGAAATATAAAAAATACAGTGGCCCTCCGTTTTTCGGTCATAATTCTTTCCCAGAAGACTGCTCAAGTGCCTTTAAACCGGGAATTTACTCCCTTAAGGAATAATGTCAAGTAGGTTAGTCCATTTCAGACCCCCAAAAATACACTTACAAAAAACACTGTACAGTATGTTAAGCTACCTCTCAGTTTACATTAATATTTTCATTTGGGAGTGGACTTTTCTGATGAGTCTTTGAAAAAGGTGGTAACCATAGAACTGATTAGAAGAAAGAGGTGTGTGGTGCATTGAACTTCTGTGGAGATTCTTTTTTATGGTCTCATTTGATAGAATGGAAAACATACTACAGAAAAAAGATGTTTTTGATTAGTTTCATGGGAAAACGACCTTGAGATTGAGCTCAAAGTAGGGAAAATGTTAAATTTTTTGCAAATGTTCAAGGAAACAAATCACGCCGCGACCCAATAAAATAAATTTGGGGGGGGTTTAATATTTTTTCCCAAAGTGCACTGATATTATTTATACCTTTTTTACAATAATGCAATAGAAATATAAGGGTAAATCTTCTTTTTTTTATGTGAAAAAAAAATCAAAATAGAAAGAAAAAGAAATATAAGAGGGGCCTAAAGTTTCGACTAATGAACAGATAACATCTTTTTTTAGTGCCAGGAATGTCTACATTTTTTTATTCTGGACCCTATTTTGAAATTGACAATTTTTTATTTTGCATGAAATTCTAAATTGCCAATTTCTGAACACTTTATTGGGTAGTTAAATCGGTAAATTGGTGGTTTCTTGTACTCAATCGATAGAAAAAAATGGAGTTCTAAAGAAATAGCTATGAGTTTGGTCGACTGGAAAAAAATGGAATTGGCCAAAATAGGGCTCAAAGTCGGCAAAATTGCCGTGCGTATATATTGTCGAGATCACTAACCGCAAGGCGTAACCCCGTAAGTTTTCAATCAAATTTCATACTTTTGGTGTCATTACCATGGGAAAAGATTCTCTATCATTTCATAAGAATTTGTTTTTGTTTTTTAATTTTGCGACAACAGGAGAGCACTCAGGATTAGGGGTTGCGACATTCAAAGGGTTAAAAAAACCCGGTTACAGTGGACCCCCCAGTATCGTAAATTTAAACCCTTCCCGGGCTAATTCTTAAACAAATTTACGAAATTTTAACCATTATTTCCCATGAAATAATGTAAATACAATTTAAACCGTTCCACAACAAAAAAATTCACATATAAAATAATTAAAAAAATATATATATATATATATATATATATATACATTTTTACCTTTATTGAAGAGTTGCAGGCATCTGGAAGATAGAGTAAAAGAGTAATGAAGGTCCTCTTGGGTTTTCTTCCCCCCCAGGCCTGTTTCATCACAATTAAACACTTGTTGGGGGGGAATTCCTTTAGCCTCTACGAAAGGGGAAAACCCCACTCCCCGCAGCCCCGCTACACTCCTTTCATGCCGTTAACCTCCCTGCATGAATGCTACACTCCCCGCATGCCTGCCCACTCCCCGCATGTCTGCTAACACTCCCCCGCATGAAAGTACCTCCCTCAATCCTGCTAAACTCCCTGCACGTCTTAAAATCCCTGCATCAATGCTACACTCCCTGCATGCCTGCTACCTCCCTGCATTTCTCACTCCCTGCCCTGCCTGCTACACTCCCCGCATGCCTGCTAAACTCCCTGCATGCCTGCTACACTCCCCGCATGCCCGCTACACTCCCTGCATGCCTGCTACACTCCCCGCATGCCTGCTACCTCCCTGCATGCCTGCTACACTCCCTGCATGCCTGCTACACTCCCTGCATGCCTGCTAAAATCCCCGCCCCTGCCTGCTAAACTCCCCCATGCCTGCTACACTCCCCCGCATGCCTGCTACACTCCCCCGCATGCCTGCTACACTCCCTGCATCCTGCTACACTCCCTGCATGCCCCGCCACCCTCCCTGCATGCCTGCTACACTCCCCGCATGCCTGCTAAACTCCCCGCATGAATGCTAAACTCCCTGCATGAATGCCCCCAAACCCCCCCCTTCCCTGCATGAAAGCTACACTCCCTGCATGCCTGCTAAACTCCCCATCAATGCTAAACTCCCTGCATGCCTGCTAAACTCCCCGCATCAATGCTAAAAATCCCTGCCTCAATGCTAAACTCCCTGCATCAATGCTAAACTCCCCGCATGAATGCTAAAAACTCCCCGCATGCCTGCTAAACTCCCCGCATGCCTGCTAAACTCCCCGCATGCCGCTACACTCCCTGCATGCCTGCTACACTCCCTGCATGCCTGCTACACTCCCCGCATGCCTGCCACTCCCTGCATGAATGTAACACTCCCCGCATACCTGCTAAACTCCCTGCATGGCTGCTCCTCCCTGCATGAATGCTAAACTCACTGCATGAATGCTAAACTCACTGCATGAATGCTAAACTCCCTGCATAAATGCTACACTCCCTGCATGCCTGCTAAACTCCCTGCATGCCTGCTACACTCCCTGCATGAATGCTACACTCCCTGCATGAATGCTACACTCCCTCCATGAATGCTACCACAGGGGTGCCACTAGGAAGCTTCTGACCCATGGTGACTTATTTCACAGTGACAATCACTAAAGCACCAAAAAACACCAAATGTAGTGTGAATGTTTGAAAGAGCGCACTAGGTAATGTTCTCTCAATGGTAAACAATGCTTCACTGGCGGCGTCCTGCGCCCCGCACAGGCACGGGCAGGCGGGCAGGTTTTACGTTGAAACACGAGGGGGGTTTTTACGATTCTCAAAATGGAAAAAATTTTCGGCCGATGTTTGAAAGTAAAACCCCTTACGAAACTGGGGGGTCCACTGTATTTTTAAAAAGAGTAGTATGGGGCCCAGGATTGTCCTTGTGGAACCTCACATCCTGATTTTTTTATCTGATTATTGCTTTCTTTTATTGTTCAGTTATTCCCTTCTCTATCTAATGACTTTCCTTAAACAGTAGCTTGCTTCCCCAAATTTTGGGAAAACGGTTTTTAAACCCCTTAAACTGGGGAATCCCCCAAAAAAAATTCCTGTGTGGGGGAAGTTTTTGAAAAAAAAAAATTATTTTTCCCTATTGGCTGAAAGAGTGCATTTTTCTGAATGGAGTAAGAAAAATGAAATCTGAAAAAATCTTACTTTTAATGGTGTGTTGAAGTTTGTGAAAAAAAATGATCCCCGGCCAAAGAGGTGAAAAAGGGACCAGCGATATTTGTTTTTTAACAATTTTTTGATCCCAAGAATGATATTTTTTTGTTTTTTTAAATTGTTGTTTTTAATATTAGATGTTTTTAAAAGATTTTTTAGCACTTAAACATTAGGAAATACTTAGCCCGACATTGTTTCACTTGGAATCATGGTATATATACGGCATTAAAGTTTTTCTTTTTTTTTCTTTTTTTTTTACTATTTTGGTCTTCTAATGCTTTTGTACAAGGGAAAACTTTTAATATTACAATTATTTCAGAGTGTAATACTCCCAAAAAAATGGAAATTATTTACATTGACTTAACTGGGTTATCCCGGGTTAAATATGCTTAGTTTGCTTTGTGGCTAAAATTTAACTGTTAGTATCATGATATTGTACTAATTTTGGAATAAATAAGTCATCTTTTTGGCACTTGCACATCTTGTTCACTGATAGGGAAATTTGGGGGTGGAACAACAGCTTCTGGTTTCATTGTTTATTTTTGCTAGTTAGGCATATGTACTAGTACATCGAAAACCCAAAGTCACCTGAATAGTTAACCATTTGGGGCCTTCACGAAAAAAATAAACTTTTTTTTTTGTTTACCAATTGCGCTCATTTTTGGGGTTTCTATTAGCATCTTATATGAACTATCTTTTTTCCCAAATTTCAATAAAATCGGCCAAAAAACAAATAACCCCAAGATTTACTGAAAATTCTTAAAAATTCCACTTAGAGAGATGTAGTCCGAAGTGGTAGTTGGGGGAAAATTGTTTTTACACTTTCTGCTGATAGAACACTTCTAAGTCCATCGTGTAGCGCCCTTCCTATTCTGTAATAAAAACTTATACCCTTCCCAAAAAAAAAGGTTTTTAGGTTTGCGCATTTAGCAAAATATCGGATTTTATCCCCCCACAAATCTGAAAATATTTGGGATACTTCCCAAAAAAGGGGCAGGGATCTTGTAAAGCGTCATTTGTATTATATTAGAGAGAAAAATATAAGAAATTGATAGAAAAAAACGGAATTTTTTTTTTTTTTTTTGCGCGTCAGCGCGCATGTCATGACAGGCGCCGACACCATTCCTGTTACAAATTACTATAATTCCTTGTAGAAACATCGTATAATGATGAGAATTATACGAGGGTGTTGACCAGAAAGATGAGCTATTTTTTGGTAAGAAAAACTCCATTTTCGTATTTTTCGATTTTTTTTTCTCAGCGCACACAGACTGTCAGGGGCCCCTTATGCAGTGTGTGGTAGTACATTGGTAACACAGTCATCACTTATGTAGTTTACCATGATACATTGTGTGGACCCTCGCCTTTTTTTTTTTCAAATGTATGAATAGATTGAAGAAGACCCTAGAGTTGTGCTAAGTTAAAAATATTGGCAAGTGGCAGACTTGATGGTACAAAAAATTGTGCATACTAGTACATCAGACACGTAGACAGCACTTGTTATTAGTACATCAGACACATAGACAGCACTTGTGTACTAGTACATCAGACATATAGACAGCACTTGTGTACTAGTCATCAGACACATAGACAACTTGTGTACTAGTACATCAGACATATAGACAGCACTTGTGTACTAGTACATCAGACACATAGACAGCACTTGTGTACTAGTACATCAGACACATAGACAGCACTTGTGTATTAGTATATCGGACACATAGAAAAGCACTTTGTACTAGTACACGCAATAGACAAAACACTTGTGTACTAGTACATCAGACATATAGACGCACTTGTGTACTAGTACATCAGACATATAGACAGCACTTGTGTACTAGTACATCAGACATATAGACAGCACTTGTGTACTAGTACATCAGACACATAGACAGCACTTGTGTATTAGTACATCAGACACATAGACAGCACTTGTGTACTAGTCATCAGACACATGACAGCACTTGTGTACTAGTACATCAGACACATGACAGCACTTGTGTACTAGTACATCAGACACATAGACAGCACTTGTGTACTAGTACATCAGACACATAGACAGCACTTGTGTACTAGTACATCAGACATATAGACAGCACTTGTGTACTAGTACATCAGATATATAGACAGCACTTGTGTACTAGTACATCAGAAACATAGACAGCACTTGTGTACTAGTACAGTGGAACCCGAGTTTTGGCCATAATCCGTTCCAGGAGCTAGGCCTAAAGTCGAAACGCCCTAAAGTCGAAGCAATATTACCCATAAGAAATAATGTAAATCCAATTAATCCGTTCCTGCTGTCAAGGGCATGACAAAATACTAGTACAGTGGACCACGAGTATCGTAAAAACTTCATTCCAGAATCCTGCTTAAGTGCCATTACCGAACGAATTTACTCCCTTAAGAAATAATGTCACTTAGGTTAGTCTATTTCAGACCCCAAAATACACTTCCACAAGCACTTACAATAATATACTTATATAATTGTACGATTTCCAGGGTGTACGAAACTCGGGGTCCACTGTACTTCAATATGACACTATTATCAACTCTATGGCTTATTTATCTATCCAATTCATCTAATATGACATAATAAACAATATAAATAACATAAAAACCTGATATACACTCTAGAATGAATAAAATATGTATGTCATTACGTATGTGGTGGCGGGCATTCTTGCTCCAGCTATGAAAATGTCTTCCCATTCTTTCCTCCTTCAGAAATGTTAGTATAAGAGAAAACAAAGTTTGTAATGCTGACTGCATTAGATCACTTCTTCCATAAGAAAACCATAATGTACAAATGAACTGGTGTACGTACACCATTTGCAACCTTGCAGAAGATAGGCAGAGCGCTTATGCTGTCAGAAGTTTATTTCCTTTCGTCCTTTTTCTATCGCTTAATTGCTTCACTCTTAATGCTACACTTTGTCACTGAACTTAACTGCTTTAAACTCCACAACTTGTGCCTGTGCTGGCATGCAGGAACACAAAATTACATAATAAACACACTACGTAACATATAAATTAACATAAATATGAGATGTTTTCCAGTCGGCTTGATGGAGTGAGCAAAAACCATTTGTGTCCGGGCCAGTAACAACAGCAACTGGTTTGTTTACAAAACTCGCGAACCTTCTACACTCATGTACTCCATCACTGCCTCCACCACTGCCTCAACCACTGCCTCCAAAACTGCCTCAACCATTGCCTCCACCATTGCCTCAACCACTGCCTCCACCACTGCCTCTACCACTGCTTCCACCACTAACTCCTCCACTGCCTCCACCACTGCCTCGCAACATCAGCTTCCTTGATTTATTTTCTCTTCGCCAGGATAGAAGTGATTGTTGATTTGTTTTGCTGTACATCCTGGCAAGCTCGCCCACATGTACGCCACTTTTCATATTTTTCTACACTTTCTTTCTTCACTTCTATTGTTTTTCTTACTTTCTTTACCAAAGGGCTGCCACTAGGAAGTTTCTTTGGGCCAATGTGGCCTATTTCACAGTCACAATCAATAAACAAGCACTAAACACAATTTATTGTGAAATGTTTGGATGAGCATGCAGGGTAATGTTCACTCAAGGATAAACAAAGCTAGACTGGCTCATGACACTTGCGCGGGCAGGTACGCAGTTTTGGGCAGGCGGACAGGTCTGGTACGCTGGCTGAAACACGGGGCACAGGGCGAAACTCGGGATAAAATTTAGCCAAAAAAAGCGATCTAAACTCGAAACGGCCGATACTCAGGGCAGCCTAAACTCGGGGTTCCACTGTACAACAGGCATAGACAGCACTTGTGTACTAGTACATCAGACACATAGACAGCACTTGTGTACTAGTACATCAGACATAGACAGCACTTGTGTACTAGTACATCAGACACTTAGACAGCACTTGTGTACTAGTACATCAGACATAGCACTTGTGTCCTAGACATCAGACATAGCACTTGTGTCCTAGTACGTCAGACATAGCACTTGTGTCCTAGTACATCAGACATAGCACTTGTGTCCTAGTACATCAGACACATAGACAGCATTTGTGTCCTAGTACATCAGACATAGCACTTGTGTCATAGTACATCAGACATATAGACAGCACTTGTGTACTAGTACATCAGGTACATAGATAGCACTTGTGTACAGGTCCACCATCACAAATCCGGCACTCAGTCATCCGGTTCCATCAGTTATTCGACACTAATTTAGCTAACATAATTCAAATTTCCAGGGTTCCACACCAACCTCCTGCTACTGTTTGGTATTGCTACTTACTGCATAAGTCATTCCAATTTCTTTTCTCCATTTATTGTTATAACCTGCTTAGTTTTAGCCTAGCCATGGTTCCAACGAATAAAAGAAGTGCTTCTCATTGTGTAAAGCACATTATACATTGTTCATAAAAAAAAGGTGCTTTGAAGCCACTTCAGTTGCCATGAGCTCAGTCTGTGATGCGGGGGAATATGCTTTTTTTTCCAATATAAACACTCGGCTTTTTTACCTATCACAATTGATCAAATATGACATAATAAACAATAAAATCACACACACTGGCATACACATGCATATATATACATACACACATCTAGGTTTTTTTCTTTTTCTTAATAGCTCTTGTTCTTTTATTTTCTCTATTGTCCATGGGGAAGTGGAAAGAATTTTTCCTCCAAGCCATCGGTCATATGGGCGACTAAGATGCCGGGAGCAAGGGGCCCAAAACCCCTTCTCCTAAAAAATCTACAAAAAAGAAAGAAGAAAAACTTTATAAAACTGGGTTGTCTGAATGTGCGTGGATGTAGTGCGGATGAAAAAGAAAGAATGATTGCCGATGTTATGAATAAAAAGAAGTTGGATGTCCTGGCCCTAAGCAAAACAAAGCTAAAGGGGTAGGGAGTTTCAGTGGGGAGAAATAAATGGGATTAAGTCGGGAATCTGAGGGGTTAGAGCAAAGGGAAAGGGGGTGCAATAATGTTGAAGGATCAGTTATGGAAGGAAAAAGGGAATATGAATGTGTAAATTAAAGGTTTTGTGGTTAAAAAAAGGGTCGGATCAAAAAGTGGGTCATAATAAGCGTGTATGCACCTGGAAGAGAGGGTGTAGAGGGGGGAAGAGATTTTGGGAGATGTTAAGCGAATTATAGGAACTTTTGAACCAAATGAGGGGTAATTGTGGTAGGGGACCTAAATGTAAAGTGGGAGAAACATGCAGAGAGGGTGAGGTAAGTTTGGGGTGCCAGGTGTAAAGGATAATGGGAGCCCTTTGATTGAATTTTGTATAAAAAGGGGTTTAGTTATAGGTAATACATATTTTAAGAAAAAGGGATAAATAAGTATACAAATATGATGTGGGGGTAATGACAGTAGTTTTTTGGGACTATGTATTGGTGGATAAAAGACTGTTGAGTAGACTTCAGGATGCTTTTATAGGGGGGCCACAGATATATCAGATCACTTTTTAGTTATAGCCCGTGGAGTAAAAGGTAGATGGGATACAAGGAAAATAGAATCAGTAAGTAAGAGAGAGGTGAAGGTTTATAAACTAAAAGAGGGGCAGTTGGGAAAGATATAAACAACTATTGGAGGATAGATGGGCTAGTGAGAGTGTAGGCAAGGGGGTCGAAGAGGGGGTAGATTTAAAAATGTAGTTTAGTGTTCAGCAAAAGTTTGTGGTTACAGGCGAGTGGGTCGGGAGGGAAAAGGAGCGATTGGTGAAATGATGATGTAAAGAGAGTAGTAAGGGAGAAAAAGTTAAAATGAGAGGTTTTTTCAAAGTAGAAGTGATGCAAAGGGAAGAGTTTTGGAGAGAAAAAGAGAGGTTAAAAAAGTGGTGAAGCAAGTAAAAAAAAGGGAGATGAGAGAGTGGGTGAGATTTTTTGAAATTTTGTTGAAAATAAGAAAAAATTTTGGAATGAGATTAATAAGTTGAGGAAGCCTAGAGAACAAATGGATTTGACAGTTAAAAATAGGGGAGGAGATTATTAAATGGAGAGTTAGAGGTATCGGGAAGATGGAGAGAAAATTTTGAGGAGTTGTTAAATGTTGATGAAGACAGGGAAGCTGTGATTTCGTGTGTAGGGCAAAGGGGGAATAACATCTTTTAGGAGTGTGGAAGAGCCAGTTGTGGGTGTAGGGAAATTCGTGGGAGGGGGAGAATGAAAAGGGGGGAAGGGAGCGGGATTGATGGGATAAACTAGAAATGTTAAAAGCAGGTGGGGGTATAGTTTTGGAGTGGTTGGTGCTATTATTTAATAAATGTATGGGAAGGGGGAAAGGGACCTGGGATTGGCAGAGGGGTGTATTGTTTCTTTGTATAAAGGCAAAAGGGGGCAAAAAAAAGTGCAAAAATTTAGGGGGAAAAAGTCTGTTGAGTGTACCTGGTAAAGTGTATGGTGAGTTATTTAAAGAAATTTAAAGTAAAAGAAAGCAGGATAGCGGATGAACAAGGGGCTTTAGGAAAGGTAGGGGTGTGTAGACCAAGGGTTTTCAGTGAAACATATAGGTGAACAGTATTTGGATAAGGGTAAAGATGTTTTTTTGGTTTATGGATTTGGAAAAAGGGGTATGATAGGGTGATGGGGCAAGTGGCAGATGTTGGGTATATGGAATAGGAGGAAGGTTACTGAAAGCAGTGAAGAGTTTTTTTGAGGAATGAGGCTCAGGTTAGAGTGTGTAGGAGGGGAAAGGGGGCCCCAGTAAAAATGGGCCTTAGACAAGGATGTGGATGTCACCGTGTTGTTCAATATATTTATAGATGGGGTTGTAAGAGAAGGAATGCGAGGGTCTTGGCAAAGGTGTTGGGGAAAAGATAAAGCAAATACAAAGTGGGAGTTGTCACAGTTGCTTTTGCTGATGACATTCTTTTGGGAATTCTGGGGGAAATTGCAGAGGTTGGTGGATAATTTGGTAGGGGTGTAAAAGAAGAAAATTGAAAGTGAATATAGGAAAGAGTAAGGTGATGAGGATAACAAAAAGAATAGGTGACGAAAGATTGGATATCAGATTGGAGGGAGAGGGGTATGGAGGAGGTGAATGTATTCAGATATTTGGGAGTGGACATGTCGGATGGGTCTATGAAGGATGAGGTGAATCATAAAAATTGATGAAAAAAGGGTGAGGGGGAAACCCCCGGGTCTGTGGAGAAAAAAAACCTTGTTTTTGGAAGAAAGGGGGAATGAAAAGGGGTATGGTTTACCAATGCTCTTATGTGGGTGTGAAGAATGGGTGATGAATGTTGGGGGGGGGAGAAGGCTGGGGGCAGTGGAATGTCATGTCTGAGGTAAATTTTTTTTTTTTTTTTTTTAAACCTGGGCCCCCTTTTTCCCCCACCAAGGCAGGGTGGCCCGAAAAAGAAAAATTTTCCCCCCCTTCATTCCTCCATCACTGTCTTGCCGGGAAGGTTTTTTTTCCAAAAAAGGGTTATAAAACTGAAACATTTACACCCCCCCTTTGGGGCCCCCGGGGCACTGTCCCCATCCCCAGAACTCAAGTCCGGCCTGGGGGGTTTCCCCAAACCCCTTAAAAAAATGTTACTTTGCTAAACCCCAACAGCACGTCAATTTTTAAAAAAACCTATCCCCCTTTTTTTCCTCCCCCCCAAATACGCTCACCCTTTTTTGGGAACCCCCAACCCCCTCGCACACAAAATTTCCCCTTTCCCCCCCCCCCCCAACCTTTCCTGGGACCCCTCCCCCGCCTTCCCCCCCTAAAATTTTCCCCTCTCGAAGTCACTCTGTCTCTTTCCCATTCTCTCTCAATGTAAAACCACCTAAAAAACCCCCCTCCTCAGCTTTTTGGACAATCTTTTTGGGGGTAATCCCGCACCCCCCCTCCCAATTTAAACCCCCAATTCTCTGCATTATTTTCCCAAAAAAAACCCAAACCCTCCAGACATGACATCTCCACTGCCTCCAGCCTTCCCCCCCGTTGCAACATTCATCACCCATGCTTCACACCCATAAAAAGGGGGGTTGGTATAACTATCTCTCATACTTTTCCCCCTTTCTTCCATGGACAAGGTTCTTTGTCTCCACAGACCCCAAATGCTCCATCCCCCTTTTTTTCCCCCATCAATTTTTGATTCCCTCACCCCTTTATAGCCCATCCCCCCCCCCATGTCCACTCCCAAATATCTGAATACATTCCCCCCCCCATTTCTCTCTCCCCCCAATCTGATATCAATCTTTCGTCACCTATTCTTTTTGTTATCCTCACCCCTTTTCTCTTTCCTATATTCACTTTCAATTTAAACTCATTCCAAAAAATTTTTTTTATTTTCAACAAAATTTGCTGATAACATCTCACCCCTCTCATCTGCTCTCTTTTACATTGCTTCACCACTCTTCCCCTCTTTTTTTTTTTTTTTTTTCTCCATATACTCTTCCCCCCTTGCATCCTTCTACTTTGTAAAAAACCCCTCATATGCTAACTTTTTTTCCCTTACTACTCTCTTTCCCTCATCCCCTTTTTTCCCCGCTCCTCTTCCCCCCACCCACTCGCCTGTAACCACAAACTTCCTTGGAAAATCTAACACTACATTTTTTAAACTACCCCATACATTTTTGGCCCCCTTGCCCCCACTCTTTTAAACCCCTCTATCCTCCAATAGTTGTTTATATCTTTAACCCCAACTGCCTCCTCTTTTTTGTTTATAAACCTTCACCTCTCTTTTATTTCTGATTCTATTTTCCTTGTATCCCATCTACCTTTTACCCCCCCTGTAGCTATAACTAAAAAATGATCTGATATATCTGTAGCCCCCCTATAAACATGTACATCCTGAAGTCCTCAAAGTCTTTTTTCTGAATATAATGTGTGAATATAATGCAGAGAATTCCCCGGGGTTTGGAAATTGGAGGAGGTGCGGGATTCCCAAAACGATTGTCAGAGAGCTGAGGAGGGGGTTTTTGAGGTGGTTTCGACATGTAGAGAGAATGGAACAGACAGAAATGACCGAGTGTATAAATCTGTAGTGGAGGGGGAAAAAGGGGGGGAAGGGGAAACCCTAGGAAGGTTGGAGGGAGGGGTAAAGGAAGTTTTTTTGTGCGAGGGGCTTGGACTTCCCGGCATGTGTGAGCGTATTTGATAGGAGTGAATGGAGGCATATGGTTTTAATACTTGACCCTGCTGTTGGAGTGTGAGCAAGGAACATTTATGAAAGGGATTCAGGGAAACCGGCAGGCCCGGGCTTGAGTTCTGGAGATGGGAAGTACAGTGGGGACTCTGAAGGGGGGGGTGTTAATGTTGCAGTTTTATAACTGTAGTGAAAAGCACCCCTCTCAAGACAGTGATGGAGTGAATGATGAAAATTTTTTTTTCGGGCCACCCTCCCTTTTGTGGGAATCGGCGTGTGTTAATAAAAAAAAAAAAACAATACAAATAACCTAAAAACATGGTAAATACCCCAGAATGAATAATATTTGGCATAATACTGAGCGGTTTGAGGGAGGTATAAAGAGGATATGGGATACAAGTACCATCCTCTATCCCTGTCTTGGGGCTTATTTAGAGAAAATGGAGTGTAGCACAGGGCTAACTGTGATATACGCTAATAATAAAACTGAAAAAAAAATCATTTTCACATAGATTATAAACATAGAAATATGTGTAGAGAACCTAGGATAAAAAAAGTCAAAGTGACTTATTTCCAGTACCTGGCTTGGGCTTGCCATGTATGATTTTTGGTAAATATTTTTTTCTCTTGGTTATTTGTTTGGCTATCTTATTGGAAACTTGGGGAATGTATGATGGAAAAATGCTTTTAAGTACACCAAAAAATTTAAAAAAATCGGGCAATAAATAACAGGTTCATTTCTCAATTAGGCCCCCTTTGCGGTATATTTTCGTGTGATTTTTTTTGGTTTCATTCTCGTTTTTGGTCTCATTTGATAGAATGGAAGATACATTACAGAAATAGATATGATCTTATGGTTTCCAAAAAAAAAAGTACCTTGAAATTGACTCAAAGTAGTGGAAGTGTTCGATTCTTCGGCAATGTTCAAAAGTAAACCCCAATAAATGTCCGACTGGCCAGTCTAAACGCAGTCACGAATGGGTTGACAATATTTATACAGTTATTACAATAATGCAGTAGTCTGCATAAAGTACAGTCAACCCCGGTTCCGTGGGTAATCCGTTCCAGAGGGCCGTCGATCACCGGTTTGGTCGAACCGATTCTATTTTTCCCATAAGAAATAATGGAAATAAAATTAATCCGTTCTGACATCCAAAGTATTAAAATAAAATATTTTGAACTTTTGACATTAAATTATACAATTTTGAAAAATTAGAAATAAATAAAAATAACATTCACTTACATTTATTGGAGTTGTTGATTTTGCAACACGGGAGGAGGAGAAGATGGAGAGTATGCAGTGTTTGGAAGGGGAATCCTTCCATTAACACTGCGGGGGCAAGTTCTTTTCTGGGGTTACGGGCCCTTTTTTCTTTGAATGCTACACCCCCTGTATGAATGCTACACTCCCTACATGAATGCTCCCTCCTGCATGAATGCTGCACTCCCTGCATGTGCTACACTCCCTGCATGAATGCTACACTCCCTGCATCCCTGCTTTACTCCCTGCAACACTCTTTACCACAGGCTTGGCACTAGGAGCTTTCTTGGGGCCCATGGTGGCTTATTTAGCAGTTGCAAGCACTAAAAACAGGGGAATAATGACAATATACTGGTATGAATGCGTGGGTGGTGGTCGCCCGCTTGTAAAAAAATAGCACTGGCGCTCCATGGAGTGCCCGGGCCCAGCTGGGCCAAGCGTACGCGTTTGGGACGAATAGCCAACTCATCCAACTCCGAGCAGATCGCCTAATACCGAGCCAAAATTCTCGTAAAAAAATGTCAAACACCGATTTGGGCGACTCCCACGCCGTCGAGCACCGGGGTTGACTGTAAATCTTCTATTTTTGTGTGAATAAAAATTCCAGATGGTAAGCAAGAGTAATATAAGAGGGGGCCCGGAGCCGTGACTAATGAACAGGGAAAATGTTATTTTAGTGCCAGGAATGTCTTCAGTGTTTATTCTGGACCCTATTTTGATTTTGGCATCTTTTGAAATTTGTGTGAAATTGGCCAAATTGCCAATTCTGACCACTTTATTGGATAGTTGAAATAGGTGAATGGGCGGTTTCTTTTACTCAGTCAACAGAATAGAAGTACGTAAGTAAAATTTTTTCATATACTACACAAATAAATTACATAGATTATCAACATAGCAGCATATGTGTAGAGAACCGAAGATAATCTAAAAAGTCGGACAAAGTGACTTATTTCTAGTACCTGGCTTGGGCTTGCCATATATGATTTTTGTAAATATGTTTTTATCTCTGCTGTTTGTTGGGTTATCTTATTGAAACTTGGGCAATGGGGATGGAAAGATGCTTCTTAACGTACACCAAAAATGAAAAAATAGGTCCATAAATAACGGAGTTCACTTCTCAGCCATTAGCCCCCCCTTAGCGGTATATTTTCATATGGTTTTTATGGTTGTATTCTCGTTTTTTTTGGTCTCATCTGATAGAATGGAAGATATATTACAGAAATAGATATGATTTTGATTGGTTTCACGAAAAAAAGTACAGTGGACTCCGGTTTACGTAATTAATTTGTTCCAGAATGCTGTTCAAGTGCCGTTACCAAACGAATTTTTCCATAAGGAATAATGTAAATTAAAAAAGCACTTACAAAAATACACTTACATAATTGTTCGAGTTTGGAGCAGTATGCCCGGGGGGGCCACTGTACCTTGAAACTGAGCTCAAAGTAGCGGAAATGTTTGATTTTTTTCTGATGTTCATTGAACTTTCTTGTTAAGTCAAGTTGGTTAACTTTATTAGTTGTATTCTAACCTAACCACTCTGTAATCCAGCACACTACAGGTCCCAATGATGCCCGGGTTTGTGATGGCAGACCAGTACTGTACTAGTATATACAGTGGACCCCGGAGTTCGTACTGCACCAAACTCGAACAATTATGTAAGTGTATTTTGTACGTGCTTTGTAAGTGTATTTTTGGGGTCTAAAAGGACTAATCTAATTTACATTATTCCTTATGGGGAAAAAATTCGTTTGGGAACTGCCTGGCAGCATTCTGGAAACAATTAATGGCGAAATCCGGGGGCCACTGTATTGGACATATAGACAGCACTTGTGTGCTAGTACATCAGACAGCACTTGTGTACTAGTACATCAGACAGACAGCACTTGTTTAGCACTTGTTTATAATATCGGACACATAGACAGCACTTGCATAATAGTACGTTGGACACAGTTTAAATATTAAGTGTGGAACCATATCAGAATCTGCTTTAGTCTAAAATATAGTCCCCATATTTCCATCTTGCCTGGAAGGTTGGTATGACATGACCTTCATTTCTGATTCCTGCAGAGAGGAATTTTGTACTTTATACATATTCAGCAAGTCTCTTCTCGATCTTTCCAGTAATTTGCGTGTTACTAACACTCACTAGGACACTGGTATATGTTTCAGGGTTTTCCCGTCTCTCACCTTTCTTGAATACTGGTGTCAGTTTTACAGTCTTTCAGTTAAGCAAGTTTATTTAGTCATGGGTACACATAAGTACAATTATCATGCATATTAAATTACCTAAGATAACCCAAAAATGTTGAAGTTACTTATTTCCATTATCATTTCTCTGGTTGCTAATAATTTGTTACAGACCAGTGTAAGTGACTAGCAGAGTATTTCAGCTCTGATGCAATGTTACTGTTTTCT
>WNWK01040948.1:0-16713 GCA_009830355.1 Cherax destructor
TCTTCCCCGGTTGAGAGCCTCTATGTAGAAGCGAACATTCCATCCTTATCCGATCGTCGTGATGCACATTGCATTCGCTATTTGGTTCGCTCTCATGACCTCCGCAATCCTTCCATGTATAGGATTGTTACAGATGTTAGTAGGCGTTCTTTATTTGTTCGTCGCCCTGCTTACTTCGTCCCTTTTCTTCGTCTACATTCACTCCTGTCTTCCCTTCAGCTCCCACCTCTACATGTTCATGTGACATCTCCCTTTCCCTACCCCTTGGGAAGGTCCTGCTGTCCGTGTCTGTTCTATTCCTCTACCTTGGCAAAGCCCAACTACCTACGGCGGCTTCTCGCTTTTCTTTCTAGACCACTTCCGTTCTCATTCCCATGCCATCGCAGTATACACCGATGGTTCAAAGTCATCTGACGGCGTCGGATTCGCAGCAGTGTTTCCGGACAGTTTTGTACGAGGGCATCTATTACCCTCGGCTAGCATATTTACGGCTGAATTGTATGCCATTCTTGTGGCACTTATCCGTATTGCATCTATGCCTGAGTCACCATTTGTGGTCGTTTCAGACTCCCTTAGTGCTTTACAGGCTATCCGTAAAATTGATACACCTCACCCCTAGTTCTTCGTATCCACCTTTGTTACGCCGTATCTTTAGCAAGCATAAAGATATTGTTTTTTGTTGGGTCCCTGGTCATGTTGACGTACAGGGCAATGAACAGGCAGACACTGCAGCTCGATCAGCAGTACATGACCTTCCAGTTTCATATAGAGGTGTTCCTTTCACGGACTATTTTGCGGTCATTGCTACCCACCTTCGCACCCGTTGGCAACAACGCTGGTCTGACCTGCTGAATAACAAACTTCATTCTATTAAACCGGTTATAGGTTTCTGGCCTTCTTGTCACCAATGTCGAGGTCGGGAGACTACTCTCTCCCGTCTTTGCATCGGCCACACTCGTCTTACTCACGGGTATCTCATGGAGAGGCTCCTGCCCCTCTCTGTGAGCATTGTCAGGTTCCAGTGTCTGTTCGACATATCCTGTTGGACTGCCCACTCTATCAACGAGCATGCAGAATTTACCTCCAATGACGTCTTCGCTCTGCGGCCCTTTCTTTACCTTCCCTTCTTGCAGATGGACCCTCCTTTAATCCTGACTCTCTCATTGACTTTTTGACAGAAACTGACTTGCTACACAAACTCTGAAGATTATACCTCTAGTACCTCCCTCAGTCCCTTCTACCTCGATCTCTTGCTACCCTCCACCCCTCACTATCCACCGTCATCTTGCACCTCCATACCCTACTAATCGTCCATCTCCCTCTTACAACCCACTCTCCCTGCATCCTACAATAACCTGCAGCGCTGTATAACCCCTGTGGTTTAGCGCTTCTATTTGATTATAATAATAAAATAAAATTGGGTAGCATTGAAAATTGGGTTGAGCAAATATTCTGTTAGTGGGACGGATTGTGAAGGACCTGCCTAGTATGGGCCAACAGGCCTGCTGCAGTGTTCCTCCTTTCTTATGTTCTTATATACTGCAGGCAGGAGAGGTGCAGCAGTCGTAGGTGGTGTCATATTTGACCAATGTGGAAGTAGGTGGTGGGCAAGGGTTAGGCAAGTGAAGAATTCCCTGTATTAAGATACCAAGATGTTGCTGTGTCAGACAGCAACTCCAGGCTGAGGGACTGATTACCTCAAACTACTCCTGTTCTTCACGATTCTCCTTTGTATGGACTGATGAAGCCACTGTGTGGCAAAACGTTTCCTCAATGAAGATACCCAAGTGTTGCATGTGTCTAATTTATCAGCCTAGTAGGGTTATTGAAGCTAGCACCTTGGGTAGTTTTAAATTTAGGTTGGATAAATTCATGAGTGAGAGGAGTTGGTTTTGAGTGGTATTCGCACATGAGTAAATAGAATTATCAAAGCTTATTTCTTGGATAGCATTGAAAATTTGGTTGGGCAAATATTCTATTAGTGGGGTGGATTGTGAAGGACCTGCCTAGTATGTTCTCTCTCTCTCTGCACAGGTCATTAAGTTATAATATTTGAAGCTGCAATGTTAATTTGTAAAGCATAAGAACAAGTTTGTGGGAAACAAACATGCAAGCTCTGTAATTTAGGTTATAATATCCGCCACATCCGCTTTGTTTGGTGCGGATGCGGATATTTATTTAATCGTGATTGTGGACGCAGATGCAATGTCTCGTTTAGGAAAAATACAGATGCGGATGTCTCATTTAGAAAAAATACGGATGCGGATGTAAGAATTTGTGCGGATGTTCCGTGGATGTGATTTCGGATACGGATATCCGATACATCCCTAATCTAAAGGTCATCACAAATGTCAAATACGTATATCAATTTGGTGCACTACACTGGTGCAGATGAGCCCCATGGTTGTGCTGCCACAGGGCAGCACAAACTTGGTAGTAAATTTTGTTTAGATTTTCTAATTATACTGCTTTACTGTTTTCTTGGAAAGGAGACTTAGTCTGTACTACGTTGTATTATCATGTTTCTTACTGACTGATCTGATCAAGCCTTTTTGTTTGACAGGGTTATTTTGCCTTTAAATTTTGGGGGAGCAGTGTATGTACATATAGTGATATTTTGTATTTTTCAGGAAGTTTTCTGCAGAATATACATTATGGTTGAGACTCAGCTTTACTAATTTTTGTTTAATAGCATCAGTAAAGTTAACTGAAGCATTATTATGGAGTCTAGTTTAAGTGGCATTTTTAAATTACTTTGTATTACATTCATCCAGATATGATGATGAAGAGAAGATGATGTTGGTGATTTTTGTGAGTTTGTGAAGGTATTTAGAAGCAAGAATACATACTGTTTAGGAAACCTGACACTTGTTTTATTTGATTGGTAAAGGTTTGTTGAAATTGTTAGAAATGGTAGTCATTTTTATTGAATTTCGTTTGATCATGATTATCAGCCCGTCACTGAAGCTTGGTGTATTGGTGTAAGGGACTGCAACTTGCTCCAGTTATTAAATTATAAATTACTATTAACTTGCTTATAATTATTAATAATTATTAGTATTAATAATTATTATTAGTATTAATAATTATTAGTATTAATTATTATTGCTTATTATTACTATTGTTAATTTTTTTTTTTTTTTTTTTTTTTTTTTTTTTTTCTTTCAAAAAGAGCGTCTCTACGAGTCAGGGTGACCCAAAAAGAAAGAAAAATCCCCAAAAAGAAAAAACTTTCATCATTATACACTTTCACAATCATACATAATCACTGTCTTTGTAGAGGAACTCAGATACGACACTTAGAAAAGTTTCAGCTGTCACTTATTCTCAGACCTCCTTTAAAGTGCAGGCATTGTACTTCCCATTTCCAGGACTCAAGTCCAACTAAATCAATTAACTGGAATTGTTAATAATTTAATTATTTTAATTATTAATAATTATTACTTGTTAATATTATTAGAATATTAATTTTTAATAATATGCTTCACAAACCCCCTATTAGATGTTTAAAGGCTTAATATGAGGAGTGTGGGGGCCAGTCATTGGGGCCATCATGCCCAATCCATCTGCTAGGGAAATGTATAGGTATTAACCATTTCAGGGTCGGGACCCCGATTCTTAACACTCCTCAGGGTCAAAACATTTTCGGAAAAAAAAAAATTCTTACAAAATGATAGAGAATTTTTTTCCGATCATAACACCACCAAAATTATAAAATTTGATGGAAACTAACGGAATTATGTTTTGCGAAATTAGCATTATCGATGCTATTTACGCATCGGCGATTTCTCCAACTTTGAGCCCTATTTTCAGCAAATTCCAATGTTTCAGTCTACTAAAATTATAGCTATTTCACTAGAATTTCATTTGTTCTATCAATTGAGTATAAGAAACCACCAATTTACCGATTTCAACTACCCAATAAGGTGGTCAAAAATTGGCAATTTGGCCAATTTCATACAAATTTCAAAAGATGCCAATTTCAAAATAGGGTCCAGAATAAACGACACAGACATTCCTGGCACTCATTAACATTTTATCTGTTCATTAGTCACGTCTCCAGGCCCCTCTTGCATTACTTTTGCTTTCCATTTTGAATTTTTATTCTCGCAAAAAATTGAAGATTTACTGTTATGTATACAACTGCATCATTGTAAAAATTGTATAAATAATATCAGCGCACTTGTGCAAGAATATTACTCTCTAGTTGATGTGTATTGGACGCATGGCATGATTTGTTTACTCTTGAACATCGGCAAATATCGAACATTTTCGCTACTTTGCGCTCAATTTCTAGGTACTTGTCATCAGAGAAACCAATCAAAATTATCTCTATTTCTCTAATATATCTTCCATTCTATCGAATGAGACCAAGAAAACGAGAATATAACCATAAATACCATACGAAAATAGACTGCAAAGTCGCTGTTTTAAACCAAAAACAGTTTTTTTTCCTCATTATGCACTGTGTACTGCAGGATTTTTTTTATACTGCGCACACTGACCGCACAGACCCATTCTCACATCTAGGCCTACCAGCCTGTTTCTGCTTGATTTGAGGGCGTTAGAATTTAGGCGTACTAGTACGTCAAACACCCTGGTGCGTAAGCCGTACTAGTATGTCAAAAACCCTGAAAGGGTTAGGATAATCACATGCAATCATACTTATGTGTGGAGATGCACAGTCTTGCTGGAAAATGTTTGCCTGCAACTGCATAATTGTGTAGAATATCTTGGTCCACATTTCTTGTTATAATGGGTACAAAAGAAAAATGGGCCTATTGCCCTCTTGTGCACGAGTCTACACCAGACATTGAGCTTTGGACTATTGTGCACATTTTCATTAACTTCATGTGTGTTTACAGACCCCTATATTTGCTCATTGGGCCAGTTAACTCATTGACACAAAATATGGCTTCATCTGGAAATAAAACACTCTTTAGATAGTTATTGGCCTCATCAATGGAGTCCAGTATGGAACATGCAAATTCACAATGATGAGGTCTGTCATTTAGTTTTAATGCCCTGACTAATTTCACTTCATACAAGTGAAGTCACAATCTTTTATGCCAGTCCTTTGGTAAGGAAAGTGAGAAACACGATAGAATTCAAGAAAGAAATTGTAGCAAAGTACGAGAGTGGTGACTTGACCCTAAGAGAGTTCTGGAGGAATCACTTCAATATCCTGAACTGCATAAGCCTTATAGGTAAAGCTTGGCAGGGAGTGACTTCCAGGACTTTGAACTCTGCTTGGAGAAAATTGTGGCCAGAATGTGTCCTCAACAAGGATTTTGAAGGGTTTGAGGCTGACCCTGACCCTGTCGACCCTCTGCCTGTTGTGGAATCTATGGTGTCTTTGGGGAAATCCATGGGGTTGGAGGTGAGTGGCGAGGATGTGGAAGAGTTGGTGGAGGATCACAGGGAAGAGCTAACCGCTGGAGAGCTGCAAGACATTCATCTGCAATAGCAACAGACCACAGCTGAGGAAATTGGTTCAGAGGAGGAAGAGAGAGGACATTTGTGCAAAGTGGAGGGAGGTGCAAAGTTTTGTGGAGAAATACCACCCTGACCAAGCTGAAACAAGCCATATCTGCTACATGTTCAGTGACAAAACCTTGTCCCACTTCAGGCAAATCTTAGAGATGCCAGAAACAGTTCTCTGGACAGTTTTTTTTGTGCAACAGGAGTCCAGTGACTCAAGCTGGCCCTAGTGCCAGTAAAAGACAAAGAAGGGAAGTAACCCCAGAGAAGGCTTTGATACCTAAAGTCCTTATGGAGGGGGATTCCCCTTCCAAACAATAATCAGTCCTTCCTCTCTCCTCCTCCTCCCTGTCTTCCATACGCCAACAAGAGTCTTCAATAAAGGTATGTAATAGTGATTTAAATGTTCATTTATCTATTTCATTAGTCATTTTATTTAGTTTTCATTGTTTTGTGTATGTAAAACTATAGTTAATCTTTAAAAAAATATTTTTTGTTAATATTTTTGGGTATTTGGAACTGATTAATTGTATTTACATTAATTCTAATGGGAAATATTATTTTGGTTTTCGGCCTTTTCAGATTTAGGCCGACCTTCTGGAACGGATTACGGCCGATAACCGAGGGTCCACTGTATTAGGATTGAATTTTGGATTTTTTTTTTTTTTCTAATTTGGTTTTGACCAATTGTATTTGTTTTGCTATATGACCATCTGGTGTGCTCATAATTTTTTAGTAAAATAAGTAATTTTGATTCTTTCCAAATTTTTTGTATTGTATAGAGATTATGGTTTTTATATTTTCAGTTTTTTACTAAATTCATTTGCTTTTATACATGGTGCATGTTTGGTAACCTCATATTTTTTAAATATGAGTCAAGAAGTGTGAAGTTTACAAAGTCTCAAAGTGAATTCTTATGTTTTACATGTTATACTGGCTTCCCTTTATGCACCATGGACCAGGAACATATGTCACATAGGGAGAGAGGATCTGCTATCACCATGTTCATCACTAGTGTTGATAACATTTGTACAATTTAATTTACTAGTAGTAAGTAGCAGTATCTCCACCTTTCTTGTTTGGTCTACAGTTGTAGTTAGCTGTATCCCCAAGTACAGTATGTTGAATATACAGTGGACCCTCGGTTTTCGTTCACCTCCAAACTCAAACAATTATGTAAGTGTATTTTTGTAAGAGCTTTTGTAAGTGTATTTTTGGGGTTCTGAAACGACTAATCTAATTTACATTTGTCCTTATGGGAACAAATTCTGTTCGGTAATGGCACTTGAACAGCATTCTGGAAAGAATTTTGAACGAAAACCGAGGGTCCACTGTATTAGTGAAGTCTTGTTTATCTAGGTTTCTCTTGCTAGTGTAAAATAAACATTTAGTACTACTCAGTGATTCAAGCAGTGCCATGTCATCATTGTTTGCTTAAACATCATGTTATAATTGATGATAATTAAATAGTATCTTTTACTAACATCACTTTTAGCAGTGTTTGCTGTATAGTACAGCTTTAGTCAGTAGGCTGTTGGTGCTTTGAATGTTATCTAAGGTATTAAAAGTACAGTGGACCCCCAGTTTTCGAGGGGTACGGAAATCGAGAAATTCAGATTTTGAGCACTTTTTTCAGCGAAATTTCCCCCCGGATTTCGAGCATCCACTCGGAAATTGTGTATGAAACTCGTCTATTTGCCTGGGATGCCGCTTCTCGTGCGTACCACACTCAGTCTGTCTGTCTTTTGTTGAGTTGCAATACTCTGTGCATTCATCCATTGTTTTTTGTGCTTGTTTATTGATTGTGACTGTGAAATAAGCCACCATGGGGCCAAAGAAAGTTCAGAGTGCCAGCCCTTTGGTAAAGGTGAGAAACACGATAAAATTCAAGAAAGAACTTGTATCAAAATATGAAAGTGGCGTACGTGTGGCTGAGCTCGCCAGGATGTATGGCAAGTCGACATCAAAAATCTGTTCCATCCTGGCGAAGAAAGCAGAAATCAAGGAAGCTGATGTTGCAAAAGGAGTAAATATGGCAGGGAGTGACTTCCAGGGCTTTGAACTCTGTTTGGAGAAAATTGTGGCCAGAATGTGTCCAAGAGAAGGATTTTGAAGGGTTTGAGGCTGACCCTGAGGACCCTACTCCTATTGTGGAATGTATTGTGTCTTTGGAGAAGTCTATAGGGTTGGATGTGAGTGGCAAGGATGTGGAAGAGTTGGTGGAGGACCACAGGGAAGAGCTAACTACTGAAGAGCTGAAGTACCTTCAACTGGAACAGCAACAGACCGCAGCTGAGGATATTGCTGCAGAGGAGGAGGAAGAGAGGGGGGAGAATGTGCCTTCTTCAGTGATTAAGGACATGTGTGCAAAGTGGAGTGAGTTGCAAAGTTTTGCTGAGAATTATCACCCTAACAAAACTGTTGCAAGCTGTGTCTGCAACATGTTCAATGACAATGTCTTGTCCCATTTTAAGCAAATCTTAGAGACGCAGAAACAGAGCTCTCTGGACAGATTTTTAGTGTGACAGGGGTCCAGTGCCAGTAAAAGACAAAGAAGGGAAGTAACTCCAGAGAGGGCTTTGATACCTGAAGTCCTTATGAAGGGGGATTCCCCTTCCAAACTAGAAACACTCCTCCCTCTCCCCTCCTTGCCTTCTTCCATACACTAACAAGAATCTTCAATAAAGGTATGTAATGTTTATATTTATTTATCATTGTTTTCTGTATGTAAAACTATAGTTATTCTTTAAAAAATGAATTTTTTGTGAATATTTTTGGGTGTCTGGAATGGATTAATTGGATTTACATTATTTCTTAAGGAAATATTACTTTGGTTTTCGTCCATTTCGGATTTCGAGCAACCTTCTGGAACGGATTAATTACGAAAACCGGGGGTCCACTGTATAAGATTTAAAAAATATTTATCAATAGAGTGCAAGAATAAAACAACTGTATAGATAGAGATGACATTTCTAAACAAGTTGAGCACTAATAGTAACAATAGCAACTTGCTTGATAAACAATGGTAATACAGTGGACCCCCGGAAATCGAACATAATTCGTTCCAGAATGCTGTTCTAGTGCTGTTACTGAACGAATTTGTTCCCATAAGGACGAATATAAATTAGATTAGTCCGTTTCAGACCCCGAAAAATACACTTACATAATAGTTCGAGTTGGGAGCTGTTCGATTTCCATGGGTTCACTGTATGTATAATTCTAGGAATTAAAAAATATAGTAAAATAATAATACTATGGTAATAAAATTACTTGGCTAGTCAAGTACTAGTAAAGAGGTGCATATCACTGATGTGTAGAGTTGAGAATAGGAATGTGTGATAACTGGTTCAGTTAGGCCAGATTCTTTGAGGAAATTATTTTAATTCCATTGATTAGTTATTTTTTCTTTTTTTCCTGTGGCTGTTTTTCATTGAAATTTTATGAATTTTATCAGTATTGTTAAAAGTTTTCTTAGGCTGAGTAAAAAGTCTTGATGGTTTTTGTGAGGAACAGCACAACTGTAAACAACTTTAAGAACTGACAAGATTTGAATTCAGCAAGCCAACCCTAAAATTATCAGGTCAGTACTCTAACAAGTACATCATACTAGCCTAATAAGGTTCATCCAATTAGGTATTATATTTATATGCACTTGAGAGGTTAGTACAAGGCCCACTGTGACCATAAATGCAGGTTTTTACAGTACTGGCCTGTTAGTGTAAGCCATCACCTGTCAAACTATGCTACTTTTTCTCTTACGGCTGACTGAATGAGGTCCTCTCTTATTGATGAAATATGAAACCCGAGCAAGACTGTCTACCTCCCAGCTTGCTTAGCATAATTGCTTCTTTGATGTAATTACAATTAATGTTGACATTCAGCACATCTTTTATTGCTTGAAGAGTAGTATCAAGTAAATAATTCTGACTTGACAGCTTCTGGGAACACTTCTATTATTACCAGCATCAACTATCTGTTGCTGCTCCATTTGATCTGCCTGTTTGTGTAGATTAGTAATATGTATTAATGTGTGTATTTTTACTGTTCATTGGTTTGTTCAGACCTTTCATTGATAGAATTTATTTGCATTTCAGCATGTGTTCACTGTAATTTTTAAATGTTTGCATTTCTCATTGGATTTCCCAGACATTTTCTAGGTTAATTACTTTGTTTAGTATGCTGGGTCAACATTTCTTGCATAGTTTGACAGGTGATGGCTTACACTAACAGGCCAGTACTGTAAAAACCTGCATTTATGGTCACAGTGGGCCTTGTACTAACCTCTCAAGTGCATATAAATATAATACCTAATTGGATGAACCTTATTAGGCTAGTATGATGTACTTGTTAGAGTACTGACCTGATAATTTTAGGGTTGGCTTGCTGAATTCAAATCTTGTCAGTTCTTAAAATTGTTTACAGTTGTGCTGTTCCTGTCTCTCAAGTCCAATCTTTACAGCATTTTCGTATTTTTTTTAACACCAACCATTTGCAATTATGATAGGGGGACCTGAAAAAAGCAAATTCATGCACTCACTCATTCTCTAGCTGTTTTTACAGAAATACACAGACATCACGATTCACCTGGTCATCTAATTTGTAAATTAATTGAAATAACTATTTTACCTAATGTATCTACATGTTGGCTCTTACTTGATCTGTAGATACAGTGCAGTAAACCTTCAATTTAACTTTTGAAATGCAGGACAAAATCTGCTGTATCAATCAATTTAAAAAAACAAAGTTCGTTGGTTATAGAATTATCCAATATTGTTATGATCATGGTAAAAATCTCATCTGTCCACCACACCTGCCATTACTGGCCACCCGCTCCCTTATTAGTCCATTAAACTGAGGATTAACTATACTTAATTTATTTGTGAACCATAAGACAACATCTTGAAAAGTAAAGTTTCATAAATTCCAAAACACACATTGTAGGTCTCCCTTTACCCTATTTTTCTTATCCCCCCTTCCCTATTATTTATCCTTTTGTACTACTGTATAGTAATTTAAAATAAGTGTTCTACAGTAATTAATTTTGTTAAGTGGTTAAGTAAATGCATGTAATGTACAATTTTGTTCTTGTCTATTGTGCTACTGATATTCTGTGCAAAAATTCTCCTATTTTGTTATTTATTTAAAAGTAATTTTTAGTCATTTCAAGCCAAAAAAAAAAGAATTTGAGTTATATGCATCAAGGATTTAATTGTGAAAATCTCTAAGAATAATCTGTTAACTAATGGTGATTTTATTGTATGAGGATATAGAAATACAGTAATTATATATTTTTTAAGACTAATGTTCTTGTGGTTGTCTTGTACCCTTTTTATTAATTTATTTTATTATGCATATGATGTATTCAAATAAATATGAAATGCTTCTGGATAATTTTTTCTTATTATTACCTTACTACAGTGGACCCCCGAGTTACGGTCACCTCGGAAATCGTACAATTATGTAAGTATAATATTGTAAGTGCTTTTGTAAGTGTATTTTTGGGGGTCTGAAATGAACTGACCTACTTGACATTATTCCTTAAGGGAGTAAATTCGTTCGGTAATGGCACTTGAGCAGCCTTTTGGAATGAATTTTGACCGAAACTCTGGGGTCCACTGTATAAGATATACAGACTCCAAGTGCTTTTGCTCAGTTTTTATTAGGTATCCCTGAAGGCTGGATGTTTAAATGGTCATCTGAATATTTTTCCTTTATGATTTAATATTGCTCGTAACTTGAGAACCCACCTCCATTTGGCTTCAGATTTTCAATGCTATGTATGGTAATGAGGACCAGAGTCTAGGGACAATTGGCATGTGCAGGTGTCCTATGACCATGGTTATTGAGCCCATTCTCAGCATCCTATAATGGCTCAGATAACTTATTAAACCATTAGTGGCATAGGTAGGTGGAGATTTGACCATTTCGTGTGTAAAATCGTGTGAATTTTTTATTTCCATTTATGTACAAGAGGGCCTCGATTATATGGTGGGTTAGGTTCCAGGCTACCGCCGTAAAGCGAAAATTGCCATAAAATCTATCACCCTTGTTTTTACTTCGAATTGCATATAAATGCCCCATAACATGTTTTCAGTGCCATATATTATGTGAACAGTAGAACTAGACCTAAAAAAATGTAAAATGCATATATATCACACCACCTTGTTGCTCCCAGCCTCCATCCCAACACTCTTCCAAAAGTCATCATAGGTATGTATGTATGTAAACGAAAACGACTTGTATATAGTGTTTGCTACTATCCACGGTTTTTGGTATCTGCTGTAGGGCTTGGAACGTATCTCCTGCGGTTACGGGAGTTCTGTTGTACAACATATAAAAGTGCCCCAGAGCGGTTGTTGTTGTTGGGATCTTCAACATTAGTGAGACACTCCTAGCTATTTCCTCGCCTGGCATAGCTACTCTTACTTTGTAACAATGCCAAATAGTGATTTTAATGTACAGTCAACCCCGGTGTTCGTGAGCGTCAGAGTTCGTTAAAATCGGTGTTCGTTAAGTTTTTTCATGAAAATTTTGGCTCGGTGTTCATGAATCCGCTCGGAGTTCATGATTCGTCCTGGATGCATACGTGTGGCCTGAGCAGGTCTGGGCACTCCATTCAGCATCAGTGTGCTATTGTTTACCAGCGAGCAACCACTACCTACGCCACCCACGCATTTATACCCGATATATTGTCATTATTCCAGTGTTTTTAGTGCTTGCAACTGCTAAATAAGCCACCATGGGCCCCAAGAAAGCTCCTAGTGCCAGCCCTGTGGTAAAGAATGTCAGAAATACAGTAGAACTGAAGGAGATCATTGCACAATGGACTGATGTGCAAGGCTTTATGGATGAATATCACCCTAACAAAGCTATTGCAGGCCATGCTGGCAACCTGTACAATGACAATGTAGTGTCCCATTTCAGGGATGCTTTAAAGAAACGCCAGACAGAACTCCCTGGACAGATTTTTTGTGAGAGAGTTCCAGTGACTCTCAACCTGGTCTTAGTGGCATTAATAGAAAAAGGCCAGTAACCCCAGAAAAGAACTTGGCACCTGCAGTGTTAATGGAAGGGGATTCCCTTCCAAACACTAGCATACTACTACATCCTCTCCCCTCCTCCTGTCTTCCACACATCAACAACTCTTCAATAAATGTAAGTGACATGTTATTGCACTATTATTTCTTTATTTCTCATTGTTTTGTGTGTAATTTAATGTCTATATGTTGTAAAAAAATATTTTATATTAATACTTTTGGGTGTCTGGAACGGATTAATTTTATTTCCATTACAGTGGTACCTCGACTTACGATATTAATCCGTCAGAGAGGGCATATCTTAAGGCGAAACAATCGTTACTCAATCAATTTTCCCCATAAGAAATAATGAAATAAATTTAATGTCCAAGACTTCCAAAAGTAGTTAAATAAAATATTTTTTTGAACTTTTGGACATTAAATAATACACAATTTAATGAAGAATACCTAAATACATATGTAAATATTGTACAATAACATGTCCTACATTTATTGAAGAGTTGTTGATGTGTGGAGAGAGGGGAGAAGGTTGGAGTAGTTATTGCTAGGTTTTTTTTGGAAATCCTTCCTCACTAAATTTCGGGTTTTTTTTTGTGTATTGCAGGTTGCCACAACCTTGGGTGATATTATCCAAATGGCACCAGATAAAGGCTTTTCCAAAAATTTTCAAAAGGTGGCTTAGCTTGGCATTGGCAAAGATCTAGCCTGTCTTTCATAGGCTTATGTCCTGCTGTGCCTTTTCCTCCTGAGTAATGTAGGTCCTGTTGGGCATTTTCTTCCAAAACAGGCCTGTTTCATCACAATTAAACACTTGTTGGGGAGGAATTGTTCAGCCCTCACAACTGGCTGCCTCCCCCATGCCTCACGCACTATGTTGCCAGTCGCCAAATTTTTGAAACCAGCCTCTGCTGGCTTTAAACCTCACTTCATCCCGTTGCAGGCATTTTCTTAAGGAGATCATCGCAACTGCCCTTTTTCACGTTTGCCTCCGAAACAGTATTCCCGCTAACTGTTTCGTTGATCCCACCAACAACAACCTTTCCACATTTTCCAGCACGTGTGGCTGTGTTTTGATCCCTGAACCTTTCAACAACAGCTTCCTTGATTTACTTGAATTTTTCTTGCCACAATGGTAGCGATGGTAGAAAAGGGGTTTTACAACCTGAGCTCACTGATCGCCTCCACTTTCATATTTTTCTATTATCTCCTTCTTCAGTTCTATGTACATATATTTCTGTTCCTCTTTCCGGCTTACCACTGGAGCTTTCCTTGGACCCATGGTAGCTTTTTGCAGTTGCAAGCACTAAAAACATGGAATAATGACAATATACTGGTATGAATGCGTGGGTGTGGGGGGGTGGTGCCCCTGAAAAATAGCACTGCGCTCCCCGGAGTGTGCGCTCACTGGGCGCCAGCGGACACGTCCGGTACGAATGTGTTAGACAAGCAAACATGTAAGTCACAGTCAAATTTCTTAGTTATAAATATCGGTTTCCCCAAAATAAGTAAGATGATAACAATTTAAATCGGGTACCACTGTATTTCTTTGGGAAAATAGTGGGTTCTGATATTGGTGTTCATGGGGGCCCCTGGAACGTTAATCACGAAAACTGGGGGCCACTGTCCTACATGATCCAGTTTGTAAGTTCATAGGTACAAAACCATAAGGCACGCACACATCACACACACACACAAGCACACTGTTTTCAGGCACTTGTAGCGTAAGTAGACTTAGTAGTATTATGATACATAGAAAGGGGGGGGGGCCGGGCTGAGTCTCAGCAACCCTAATTAGGTGAGTACACACACACACATAGGTTGATGAGTCGTGATAAGCTAGTGAGGCACCAAAACACAGACACTTTGAAGCTGAGTATTAGTATTATAATTATTAGATATACTAATTAATAAGTATTTTATTAGTAATATTTTTACATAGAAAAGAGGAGTATTTCTGGGCACACAAACAGATGGCGCAATACAAACACACGCACATACACAATCTGAAAAAGCGTTCCAATACCTTAGTAAGGAATCGTTCAAGACACTGTACACCGTGTACGTCAGGCCCATACTAGAGTATGCAGCACCAGTTTGGAACCCTCTTGGTCAAGCACGTCAAGAAATTAGAGAAAGTGCAAGGTTTGCGACAAGGCTAGTTCAGAGCTAAGGGGAATGTCCTACGAAGAAAGGGTAAGGAAATCGGCCTGACAACACTGGAGGACAGGGGGGTTAGGAGAGACATGATAACGACATACAAAATACTGCAGGGAATAGACAAGGTTTATAGAGACAGGATGTTCCAGAGGGGACACAGAAACAAGGGTCACAATTGGAAGTTGAAGACTCAGATGAATCAAAGGGATGTTAGGGTATTTCTTCAGCCATGAGTAGTCAGGAAGTGGAATAGTCCAGCAAGTGATGTAGTGGAGGCAGGAACCATACATAGCTTTAAGACGAGGTATGATAAAGCTCATGGAGCAGGGAGAGAAGGGACCCAGTAGCGATCAGTGAAGGCGGGGCCAGGGCTGATTCTCGACCCTGCAACCACAATTAGGTGAGTACAAGGTTTCACACCTGAAAGCTGATCTGACAATCCTCTCTCTCAATCCCATACACATACACACACACACACACACACACACACAACAAACGGTCTCTCCCTCTCATGGTCTCCCCCTCAAGGTTTCCCATCCTCAAGGACTCCTCCCTCAACCCCTACTCTGGCCCACCACACAGTCCACCACTCCACCCCTCAGGCATTCCCCTCACTCCTCTCTCCTTTTTCACCTACCTACCACTCTCCATCTCTCTCGACCCCCTGCAACCAAAATTAGGTGAGTACACTGCACACACTCAACACTCGTATATAACACACCCACACCCTCCTACGAATACCATTACCCAACCACACACACATACCCAACACACACACACACACACACTCACACCCGGTGGCCTAGTGGGTAAAGCTCTCTTGACGCACAGAGGGCGGGTTCAATTCCAGTGGGGCAGAAACATTCAGTGTTTCCCTTTCATACACATACATATATATACAACAGGCCTAGTGTCTAATTGACATGTGCCTAGGACAAAATGGTAACAAAATGGTAACTAACACAATGCCCCGGTGGCCTGGTGGCTAAAGCTCTCGCTTCACGCACAGAGGGCCCGGGTTCAATTCCTGGCGGGCGGAAACATTCAAATGTTTCCTTACACACACACACTACAACAGGCCTAGTGTCTAATCGACATGTGCCTAGGACAAAATGGTAACTAACACACACACTACCTCTACCTCTCCCTTCTCTCTCACTCTTTCCCCTCTCCCTTTTTTCTCTCTCCCTCTCAGTCTATCTCTTTTCCCCTCTACCTTTCCCTTCTCTCTCTCCTCTTTCCCTCTCCCTTCTCTCTCACTCTTTCCCCTCTCCCTTCTCTCTCACTCTTACACCTCTCCCTTCTCTCTCACTCTTACACCTCTCCCTTCTCTCTCACTCTACACCTCTCCTTCTCTCTCTCCTCTGCCTCTTCCTTCTCTCTCTCTCTCTCCTTCTCTCCTCCTCTACCTCTCCCTTCTCTCTCTTTCCCTCCCCCAAAAAATGGTAGGGACTCGGACCCAGGGATCAGAGGAGAATGGTTCTGTAAGGAAAAATGGATGGAAGAGCAGTGAAAAAGGATGGAACAAGAGTGGGAGAGAAAACTAGGAGAGCTTTCTGTGAAATTGGAAAGAGGTTGGAGGAGAAGAGACTTGTCACAAGTCGAAGCTGCAGTAGCCAGGATAAGGGTCCTAGAATATAAGGTAAACAGGCTGAAGTGGGTTACAGGGGTACTGACCAGGAAGACTGCATCTAAAGCTGGTACACCCCTGCTGAACGAGGGCCCAACGTGAAGGAAGGAGATATATCTTATGCTAAGGCCCTATCAGCCTACCAGGGCCAAGGAGTGAAGGGCAGAGCAGCTGGGTGCAGGTGGAGAGGGGATAGGTCAAATGCAAACGACCATGCCACCAAGAGCTACAGGAAAAAAGGGAGAAAATGACCATGTACAGACAGGAACCAGAGTCACAGAGGGAAAGGCAATGGGAGGAGAGAGGCGAAGTCAGTGTTTATTCATGGGCTCCAGGAGCGAGGGAAGGGCACCCACTGAAAGGGGAGGCAGAAAGAAAGGAGTTGAGAACATCACAGAAATAGGGGAA
>WNWK01040949.1:0-16713 GCA_009830355.1 Cherax destructor
TCACAGGTATCTCATGGAGAGGCTCCCTGCCCCTCTCTGTGAGCATTGTCAGGTTCCAGTGTCCAACGACGTCTTCGCTCTGCGGCCCTTTCTTTACCTTCCCTTCTTGCAGATGGACCCTCCTTTAATCCTGACTCTCTTGTTGACTTTTTGACAGAAACTGACCTACTACACAAACTCTGAAGATTATACCTCTAGCACCTCCCTCAGTCCCTTCTACCTCGATCTCTTGCTACCCTCTATCCCTGCACTATCCACCGTCATGCTGCACTCCATACCCTACTAATCATCCATCTCCCTCTTACAACCCACTCTCCCTGCATCCTACAATAACCTGCAGCGCTGTATAACCCTGTGGTTTAGCGCTTCTATTTGATTATAATAATAATGTGAGTGTGGGGGAAGTTCGTGAGGCAGTGGGTAGAATGAAAGGGGGTAAGGCAGCTGGGATTGATGGGATAAAGATAGAAATGTTAAAAGCAGGTGGGGATATAGTTTTGGAGTGGTTAGTGCTATTATTTAATAAATGTATGGAAGAGGGTAAGGTACCTAGGGATTGGCAGAGAGCGTGTATTGTTCCTTTGTATAAAGGTAAAGGGGACAAAAGAGAGTGCAAAAATTATAGGGGAATAAGTCTGTTGAGTGTACCTGGTAAAGTGTATGGTAGAGTTATATTGAAAGAATTAAGAGTAAGACAGAAAGCAGGATAGCAGATGAACAAGGGGCTTTAGGAAAGGTAGGGGTGTGTAGACCAAGTGTTTACAGTGAAACATATAGGTGAACAGTATTTGGATAAGGGTAAAGAGGTTTTGTGGCATTTATGGATTTGGAAAAGGCGTATGATAGGGTGGATAGGGGGGCAATGTGGCAGATGTTGCAGGTGTATGGAATAGGAGGTAGGTTACTGAAAGCAGAGAAGAGTTTTTATGAGGATAATGAGGCTCAAGTTAGAGTGTGTAGGAGGGAAGGGGACTATTTCCCAGTAAAAGTGGGCCTTAGACAAGGATGTGTGATGTCACCGTGGTTGTTCAATATATTTATAGATGGGGTTGTAAGAGAAGTGAATGCGAGGGTCTTGGCAAGAGGTGTGGGGTTAAAGATAAAGAATTAAATACAAAGTGGGAGTTGTCACATTCTGAAAGAATGTTGCACATATGTTGCACATATGTGCAACATTCTTTCAGAATGTGACAACTCCCACTTTGTATTTAATTCTTTATCTTTTAACCCCACACCTCAGTTTGGGGTGCCAGGTGTAAATGATAATGGGAGCCCTTTGATTGAACTTTGTATAGAAAGGGGTTTAGTTATAGGTAATACATATTTTAAGAAAAAGAGGATAAATAAGTATACAAGATATGATGTAGGGCGTAATGACAGTAGTTTGTTGGACTATGTATTGGTAGATAAAAGACTGTTGAGTAGACTTCAGGATGTACATGTTTATAGAGGGGCTACAGATATATCAGATCACTTTTTAGTTATAGCTACAGTGGGAGTAAAAGGTAGATGGGATACAAGGAAAATAGAATCAGTAAGTAAAAGAGAGGTGAAGGTTTATAAACTAAAAGAGGAGGCAGTTAGGGTAAGATATAAACAACTATTGGAGGATAGATGGGCTAGTGAGAGTGTAGGCAATGGGGTTGAAAATGTATGGGGTAGATTTAAAAATGTAGTGTTAGAGTGTTCAGCAGAAGTTTGTGGTTACAGGCGAGTGGGTGCGGGAGGGAAGAGGAGCGATTGGTGGAATAATGATGTAAAGAGAGTAGTAAGGGAGAAAAAGTTAGCATATGAGAGGTTTTTACAAAGTAGAAGTGATGCAAGGAGGGAAGAGTATATGGAGAGAAAAAGAGAGGTTAAAAGAGTGGTGAAGCAATGTAAAAAGAGAGCAGATGAGAGAGTGGGTGAGATGTTATCAGCAAATTTTGTTGAAAATAAGAAAAAGTTTTGGAATGAGATTAATAAGTTGAGGAAGCCTAGAGAACAAATGGATTTGACAGTTAAAAATAGGAGAGGAGAGTTATTAAATGGAGAGTTAGAGGTATCGGGAAGATGGAGAGAATATTTTGAGGATTTGTTAAATGTTGATGAAGACAGGGAAGCTGTGATTTCGTGTGTAGGGCAAGGAGGAATAACATCTTGTAGGAGTGTGGAAGAGCCAGTTGTGGGTGTAGGGGAAGTTCGTGAGGCAGTGGGTAGAATGAAAGGGGTAAGGCAGCTGGGATTGATGGGATAAAGATAGAAATGTTAAAAGCAGGTGGGGATATAATTTTGGAGTGGTTGGTGCTATTATTTAATAAATGTATGGAAGAGGGTAAGGTACCTAGGGATTGGCAGAGAGCGTGTATTGTTCCTTTGTATAAAGGCAAAGGGGACAAAAGAGAGTGCAAAAATTATAGGGGAATAAGTCTGTTGAGTGTACCTGGTAAAGTGTATGGTAGAGTTATTATTGAAAGAATTAAGAGTAAAACAGAAAGCAGGATAGCAGATGAACAAGGGGGCTTTAGGAAAGGTAGGGGTGTGTAGAACAAGTGTTTACAGTGAAACATATAGGTGAACAGTATTTGGATAAGGGTAAATATGTTTTGTGGCATTTATGGATTTGGAAAAGGCGTATGATAGGGTAGATAGGGGGCAATGTGGCAGATGTTGCAGGTGTATGGAATAGGAGGAAGGTTACTGAAAGCAGTGAAGAGTTTTATGAGGATAGTGAGGCTCAGGTTAGAGTGTGTAGGAGGGAAGGGGACTATTTCCCAGTAAAAGTGGGCCTTAGACAAGGATGTGTGATGTCACCGTGGTTGTTCAATATATTTATAGATGGGGTTGTAAGAGAAGTGAATGCGAGGGTCTTGGCAAGAGGTGTTGGGCTAAAAGATAAAGAAGCAAATACAAAGTGGGAGTTGTCACAGTTGCTTTTGCTGATGACACTGTGCTTTGGGAGATTCTGAAGAGAAGCTGCAGAGGTTGGTGGATGAATTTGGTAGGGTGTGTAAAAGAAGAAAATTGAAAGTGAATATAGGAAAGAGTAAGGTGATGAGGATAACAAAAAGAATAGGTGACGAAAGATTGGATATCAGATTGGAGGGAGAGAGTATGGAGGAGGTGAATGTATTCAGATATTTGGGAGTGGACATGTCGGCGGATGGGTCTATGAAGGATGAGGTGAATCATAGAATTGATGAGGGGAAAAGGGTGAGTGGAGCACTTCGGAGTCTGTGGAGACAAAGAACCTTGTCCATGGAAGTAAAGAGGGAATGTATGAGAGTATAGTTATACCAACGCTCTTATATGGGTGTGAAGCATGGGTGATGAATGTTGCAACGAGGAGAAGGCTGGAGGCAGTGGAGATGTCATGTCTGAGGTCAATGTGTGGTGTGAATATAATGCAGAGAATTCGGAGTTTGGAAATTAGGAGGAGGTGCGGGATTACCAAAACGATTGTCCAGAGAGCTGAGGAGGGGTTGTTGAGGTGGTTTGGACATGTAGAGCGAATGGAACGAGACAGAGTGACTTCGAGAGTGTATAAATCTGTAGTGGAGGGAAGGCGGGGTAGGGGTCGGCCTAGGAAAGGTTGGAGGGAGGGGTAAAGGAAGTTTTGTGTGCGAGGGCTTGGACTTCCAGCAAGCATGTGAGCGTATTTGATAGGAGTGAATGGAGGCATATGGTTTTTAATACTTGACGTGCTGTTGGAGTGTGAGCAAAGTAACATTTATGAAGGGATTCAGGGAAACCGGCAGGCCGGACTTGAGTTCTGGAGATGGGAAGTACAGTGCCGGCACTCTGAAGGAGGGGTGTTAATGTTGCAGTTTTATAACTGTAGTGTAAAGCACCCTTCTGGCAAGACAGTGATGGAGTGAATGATGATGAAAGTTTTTCTTTTTCGGGCCACCCTGCCTTGGTGGGAATCGGCCGATGTGTTAATAAAAAAAAAAAAAAAAAAAAAAAAAAAATGTTGCACATGGGTTATTATCAAGGTTTTTGATATTTCCTCGACCACTTATGGCCATATCCACCTCAGAACCACTAAACTCGAGGTCAACATCACTTTCCACTTAAAATGGGAGAGTTAATACTACATGACATCAGTGAATCCCATGTGTTTGCCGCTATATTTGCTCAAGCTGGCGCTCAATTGAACTGGTCCTCCCACAAGGTGCTAAGTGGTCCCAGATTTTTTTTAATACAGCGCACACCAAGGACTAAGGCGTATTCTATGCTGACCAGGCATCTCAGGCCAATCGTGCCAAATTTGGAGGCAGGAAAAATAAAACGTACATATACGTTTGGGGCAGTAGCGGTACTAACGTATATATACATGTGGACCGTTTACGGGTTAAACACTCTGGGATTTTCAAAGTGATACACCAATAAAGGCTTCACTTTAAAATCCCCGCTAGCATTACCGCACAACATAAGAGTTAGCCTGTCTTTCGTAGGCTTGCGTCCTGGCAGTGCCTTTTCCTCCTGTGTAATGAAGGTCCTGTTTGGCATTTTCTTCCAAAACAGGCCTGTTTCGTCATAATTGAACACTTGTTGGGGTTTGAATTCTTCAGCCTCTATGTACCCCACGAATTCCTGAACATATTTTTCAGCCGCACTTTTGTCAGAACTGGCTGCCTCACCATGCCTTATCACACTATGTATGCCACTACGCTTCTTAAATCTGTCAAACCAGTTTTTGCTGGCTTTAAATTCGTTCACTTCAGCACTCGTTGCAGGCATTTTCTTGACGAGATCGCCATGCAACTGCCTTGCTTTTTCAGATATTATTGCCTGCGTAACACTATCTCCTGCTAATTGTTTCTCGTTGATCCACACCAACAATAACCTCTCCACTTCTTCCAGCACTTGAGATCTCTGTTTTGTGACCATACTTGCACCTTTCGCAACAACAGCGTCCTTGAGTTCCTTTCTCTTGGCCACAATGGAAGTGATGGTTGAATGGGCTTTGCCATAGAGCCTGGCCAGCTCAGCCACATGAACTCCACTTTCATATTTTGCAATGATCTCCTTCTTCAATTCTACCATATTTCTGACATTCTTTACCACAGGGCTGGCACTAGGAGCTTTCTTAGGGCCCATGGTGGCTTATTTAGCAGTTGCAAGCACTAAAAACACTGGAATAATGACAATATACAGTGGAACCCCGAGTAACATAAAAACTTCATTCCAGAAGCCTGCTCAAGTGCCATTACCGAACGAATTTACTTCCTTAAGAAATAATGTCAAGTAGGTTAGTCCATTTCAGACCCGCAAAAATACACATACAAAAGCACTTACAATATTATACTTACATAATTGTACGATTTCCAGGGTGTTCATTACTCGGGGTTCCACTGTATCTGGTATGAATGCGTGGGTGGCAGTCATTCGCTGGAAAACAATAGCACACTGACGCTGAATGGAGTGCCCGGGCCCGCTCAGGCCACGCGTACGCGTCTGGGTCTGGGACGAATGATGAACTCCGAGCGGATTCGTGAACACCGAACCAAAATTTTCGCGAAAACACTTCACGAACTCTGATTTTCACGAACTCCGACACTCACGAACACCGGGGGTCCACTGTAGCTAAAATATTATTAGACTGAAACATTGAAATTGGCCGAAAAAAGGGCTCAAAGTGCCCGAAATCACCAATGCGTAAATATCGTCTATATCGCTAACATTGCGAGAGCATAATTCCATTAGTTTTCCATCAAATTTCATACTTTTGGTGTCATTATGATTGGAAAAAGATTCTCTATCATTTCACAAAAAAAATAATTTTTTTTTCAAAAAATTTTTGACCATGAGAACAATGACACCAAAAGTACAAAATTTGATGGAAAACTTATGGAATTACGCTCTCGCGAAGTTAGTGATCTCAGCAATATATATGCATCGGCGATTTCGCCGACTTTGAGCCCTATTTTCTGCCAATTCCATTGTTCCAGTTGATCAAACTCATACCTATTTCTTTAGAACTCCATTTGTTCTATCGATTGAGTACAAGAAACCGCCAATTTACTGATTTCAACTACCCAATAAAGTGGTCAGAAATTGGCAATTTGGCTAATTTCATGCAAAATAAAAAAGATGTCAATTTCAAAATAGGGTCCAGAATAAACAATGCAGACATTCCTGGCACTAAAATAAGATTTTCTCTGTTCATTAGTCATGTCTTTAAGCCCCTCTTATATTACTCTTGCTTTCTATTTTGATTTTTTATTCACACAAAAAATAGAAGATTTACTGTTATGCAGACTACTGCATTATTGTAAAAATGGTATAAATAATATCAGTGCAATTGTGAAAGAATATTAGACTCACCAGTTGATGTGTATTGGACGCGTGGTGTGATTTGTTTACTCTTGAACATTGGCAAAAAAATTGAACATTTCCGCTACTTTGAGCTCAATTTCAAGGTCGTTTTCATCATGAAACTAATCAAAATCATCTCAATTTCTGTAATATGTTTTCCATTCTATCAAATGAGACCAAGAAAAAGAGAATACAACCATAAATACTATACAAAAATACACCTCAAATTCGGAGTTTTAATCTAAAAACACGGTCGGAGTTTTTCTTTCTCATTATGCACTGCGTGCTGCAGGATTTTTTTTTATACACCGCACACTGACCACACAGACCCATTCTCTCACATGTTGGCCTACCAGCTTTCTTCCGCTTCATTTGAAGCCGCTAGAATTTTTGAGTATATATACGTCCGAAACACTGGCTCGTAAGACGTATATATACGACCGAAACAGTCAAAGGGTTAAGTGATATTGTAGAAAAATTACAAACAGATATCAACAAACATCTTGAACTAATGCAGGGTGGAGTCTGCCAACCAGGATACCAGGACTGTGCACAATGTCAGGTACTCCCCTCTCCCTCCCTTTTAAGGAAAATAAAACAAAAGGGCACAGTGTGTAGATACAGGCAGACCTGTCATAGTACATGCCTACTTACCATGTTGACTGGGCATCCAATAAGAAAGCTTGGTCTGTGGCAGAGCTGTGCAGTTAGAAGCAGCCTCAAAATAGTTCACAGGTATTGTTTTTGGTGCGTGTGGTATGTTCATATTTTTTTGGTGTTATTTGATTATGAATAGCAAGGATAATTTTATGTTGAATATATTCTTTATGCTTAGCTCAAGACCCCTAAATTAAAAAACTAACCATAGGATATGGTTTAAAATGTGCTCATTGGATTTTCCACACCCGAATCTCTCTTGTTCAGAAATATTCTTTGTGAAAATGAATTTGAATATGCAGTGGAACCTCGGTACTCGAGCTTAATTCGTTTCAGAAGGCCGTTCGAGTGCCAATCTGTTCGAGTACCAAACAAATTTTTCCCATAAGAAATAATGTAAATTAGATTAATCTGTTTCAGACCCCCCAAAAATACAATTACAAAAGCATTTTAACACGAAGTTTACAAGCCTAGTATGCATATATCTAAAAAAGAAAAAAACTAAACACAATGCTTGTCTATCTGAGTGATAGACAAGCAAAGGCTTCACTTTTAAATCGCCACTTGCATTCCCACACAACAAAAGAGAGAGAGTCTGTCCTTTATTGGCTTGTGTCCTGGTAATGACTTCTCCTCTCGAGTGATATAGGTTCTGTTTGGCATTTTTTTCACAGTTGAACACTTGTTGGGGAGTAAAACCCTCAGCCTCTACATAGTCACTAAACTCACTGACGTATTTCTCGGCAGCAGGTCGTGTTTGTTTGGTCGAGTGCCAAGTAAACAGTCAACTACCGAGCGATTTTTTCTACCAAACAAAGCATTCGAATACCGAATTGTTCGAGTAGGGAGCTGTTCGAGTACCGAGGTTCCACTGTAATTAAAATATTCAAAGAGAGTTATCCAAAATGCTGGATAATTGATGTTCTGTTGTACTGTATATAAATATTCACCTTGATCTGTGCTTTGTGTAGCCTCTTTGTGAAATGCATGCCTCGAATGAAACAAAGAACGATATACAATTGCCCTCATTTTAAAATGCTGTTCAAAAATTATAATTTTTTTTGGTATATGAAAACTTTTAATTATATTTTACATAGATATCTGTTCTTTTAATATGACAAATTTATATTTGCCAGTGGTATTAGCAGTATAGAGATGTAAGGGAATGCATTCTTTTTCTATTGATGTTTCATTTTTTGCATATATTTACTGCACTGTTGTTTCGTTTGTAAAATGTTCTCAAACATATTTTTTCCTTTTTTAATTAATTAATTTTGTACACTCAGAGTAATATCGCATATGGAATTCTTAGGTAATGTTTTCAAGTTCTTAACATTAAATGTCTGTAAAAAAACTATGTATGTGCATGCACCATCCTACTTAAAATATTAGTATAGGTGCATAAAACAGTGAACACTGTGAAAGCACGTGCAATAATGGATATAAGCTGACAAGTGCTAGATTAAAATTACTTATACCAAGGAACCTTTTCCTATACAAGGTTTTGCCCAGTTGGTGAAACACACAAATAAAATGTTCTTTGCTATAAGCAATTTTCTGTCACCATTGTGAAAGCATTTTATTTGTCCTAATTATATGCAATATCTTCTCACCCTGCAGTGTGGATGAATCAAGTATATGGTGAAGTTAACACTAGAATGCAACAAGCATGTGTAGCCACTGTTATTGTGAGGTAATCAAGGAGGAGGGACACACTGGATGTTGTAGCTATGGAAGCATCAACAGGCAGGTGGAGTTGAGAGCTAGTGCTTGGCAGGACTCTACTATGGTACTGTAGTTTGTTAACACTTCTTGTCCCATTGTATTGTTATTGTAACTAAGTATGTAACTTCCTGTATCTTCACCATCTCTGCCCAGTCACTCCACAAAACTAAAGATCATTGAATCATTTTGAAAAAAGTTATATTTTTTTAAATTGTATCATTTGTTCAGTAGCTTCCTTTCTTGTACACATGATTGTAGTTAAATGCATAAGAAATCCTACTTAATAGTCTGTGTCTAAATCTTAAGGATTAAGGATTTCATTTCTTTGCATAGTTTACAATGTATAATTACAATTTTGATTTGCTAAGTACAAAGAAAGCCACTATCATGCCGGGGCATTTCGAGCAGACTAAACCTAATGCTTAACAGACTACAGTGGTACCTCGGTTAACGATGGTCCCCAAACTCGCCCTTTTATGTAAGTTTATTTTTTTAAATGCTTTTGTAAGTGTGTTTTTGGGGGTCTAAAAGGACTAGTCTATTTTACATCATTCCTTAGGGGGATAAATTCGTTTGGTAATGGCACTTGAACAGCATTCTGGAACGAAAAAATATCGTTAACCGAGAAACCACTGTACTTAATACTAAGCATATATAAAATAGTTGGTTCAAATTGAACATCATTTTTTATATTTCAACAGAGGTAGTTAGTGGTTTAACAGTAATTGAATTTATAATTGAGTTGAATTGATTAACAGGTTACAGTACAGGTTGACCATCACCAATCCAGCACCATTGGGACCTGTAGGGTGCCGGATTAGTGATTTTGCCGGATTACAGAGTGGTTAGGTTAGAATACACTTAACCCAATGGCGATATTTACACATTGGAGATTTCACACACTTTACAAAATATTTTTGGCCCATTCCATTGTTCCAGTCTATCAAACTCATAGCAATTTCACTAGTATTTCATCTATTCTGTCATCTGAGTACAAGAAACTGCCCATTAACCTATTTCAACTACCCAATAAAGTGGTCAGAAATCCGTAATTTGGCCAATTTCACACAAATTTCAAGAGATGCCAATTTCAAAATAGGATCTAGAATAAACAATGCAGACATTCCTGGCACTAAAATAACATTTTTCTCTGTTCATTAGTCACGTCTCCAGGCCCCTCTTATATTATGCTTGCTTCCCATTTTTAATTTTTATTCACACAAAAAAATAGAAGATTTACTTTTATGTAGACTACTGCATTATTGTAATAATTGTAATAATAATAATAATATTTTTATATCATTGCAAGTTTACATCGAGATTTTGTAATTACAGTCATGAATTAAAGTGCAAAGAGAGCCACTATCATGCCATGGCATTATGGGCAGACTAAATCTAATAGCTTATAATAATAATAATAATAATAATAATATTTTTATTTTGATGCATGTTACAAGTGTACATTGTTATTGGTAGTTACAATTATAAGACTGTAATGCAAATAGAGCCACTGGCATGCCATGGCATTAGGGGCAGCTTATTCTAAAGACTTATTCACTAAGTACTTAATGCTAGAGAAATTGATATAGTTTATTCTAGTTATGTATTATTTCAAGTTACAATATGATTATACATACTATTTAAAGACAATACTAGAGAAATTGGTTGAGTTTAGTCTAGTTGAATATTTTATTTCAAGTTACAATATGTTGATGCTATACTAGTATAATAACAATACTAGAAAAATTTATTGAGTATCTTCTAGTTATATATTTTATTTCAAATTAACAAAATGATGATACTATACTATTTTAAATGACAATATGATGATATGAAATTGCAACAAGTGTTAAGGAGGATGACAATATAAAGCTGAGATTGTCTTAAGTAAAATAACATTGGGTTTGAAAGTTTGTTACAGTATGAGTATTTAGTATAGGGTGAGTAGGTGATTTTTGAGAATAGTCTTGAATTGATTTTCCGACAAGGTTAACTTAATATTTACTGGTAATGAATTCCAGATTCTGGGGCCCTTTATGTGCATAGAATTTTTACATTGGTTGGTATGGACTCGGGGTATGTCAAATAGTGATCTGTGTCTTGTGTCGTGGTCGTGGGACCTATTAAAGTTGTTGAGGAGAATTTTGAGCGGAGGGTTGATATTAGGGTGAGTAGGTGATTTTTGAGGTGATACTAGAGAAATTGATTAAGTTTGTTATAGTTTAACATTAGCTTATGCTTAAGGCAGATAATAAATTTACTCAAATTACAATCTGAGGATATTACATTGTGACAAGATGAAAGTGTTTTGTAGGATGAATTATATCAATAGCAAATAATGAAATTATATTATGGGAAAATAATACTGATCATTGTTGAAAGTAGTTTACAGTATGAGTATTTAGTTTAGGGTGAGTAGGTGGTTTTTGAGAAGAGTCTTAAATTGATGTTCAGACCAGGTTATTTTAGTATTTGCTGGTAATGAATTCCAGATTTTGGGGCCCTTTATATGCATAGAATTTTTACATAGGGTGATATGGACACTGGGTATATATCAAAAAGTGATCTGTGTCTTGTGTTATGGTCATGGGTCGTGACTGCATATTAGACTGGCCAGTTGGACATGTATTGAACGGTAATGTCATTTGTTTACTCCTAAACATCGGCGAAAATCGAACATTTCCGCTAGATTGAGCTCAATTTCAAGGTACTTTCTGTCGTGAAGCCAATCAAAATCATATCTATTTCTGTAATATATCTTCCATTCTATCAAATGAGACCAAAAAAAATGAGAATACAACCATAAAAACCATACAAAAATACACCGTAAAGTCGGTTTTATACCATAAACACGGTCGCAGCTTTTTTCTCATTATGCACTGCATGCTACAGAATTTTTTTTATATAGTACACACTTACCACACAGACCCATTCTCTAATATGTAGGTCCAAATTTACTTGTCACAGCTTATCTGAGTGAGCTGAGCTCATGGCAACCGACAGTGGCTTCAAAGCCACTTTATCTTTTATGGACAGTGTACACTGTATGTGCTTTACACAACGAGAAGCATTTATTCGATGGAACCATGGCTAGGGCTAAAAATGAGCAGGTTGTAACAATAAATGGAGAATAAGAAATTGGAATGACTTAATGCAGCAAGTAGCGCCACCAAACAGTAGTGGCAGGTTCGTGAGCCGACCTCGGAAATTTGAAATTATGCTAGCCGAAATTAGTGCCGGATTACTGATTGCCGGATTAGTGATGGCTGACCTGTATTGTATTTTGGTACATTTTACATAATGAGATTGGGACCATTTTAATTCTGAAATGATCTTAAAATATTTAGGAATTTTTGAGTTGTTGGTGGCGATAATATACAGTGGAACCCCGGATTTCGGCCTTAATCCATTTCAGAAGGTTGGCCTAAATCTGAAAAGGCTGAAAACCAAGGTAATATTTCCCATAAGAATTAATGTACAGTGGAACCCCGAGTTTCGACCGTAATCCATTCCAGGAGCTAGGCCTAAACTCGAAATGGCCGAAAGTTGAAGCAATATTTCCCATAAGAAATAATGTAAATACAATTAATCTGTTCCAGACTCTCTAAAATATTCACAAAAAATACATTTTTTAAATAATAACTATAGTTTAACATTTTTTTTTTTTTTTTTTTTCAACAAGTCGGCCGTCTCCCACCGAGGCAGGGTGACCCAAAAAGAAAGAAAATCCCCAAAAAGAAAAAACTTTCATCATCATTCAACACTTTCACCACACTCATACATAATCACTGTCTTTGCAGAGGAGCTCAGATACGACAGCTGAGAAAAGTCCCTCCCAGCTGTCACTATCTCAGACCCCTCCTTTAAAGTGCAGGCATTGTACTTCCCATTTCCAGGACTCAAGTCCAACTAAATCAATTAACTGGTTTCCCTGAATCCCTTCACACAATGTTACCCTGCTCACACTCCAACAGATCGTCATGTCCCAAAACCATTCGTCTCCATTCACTCCTATCTAACACGCTCACACATGCTTGCTGGAAGTCCAAGCCCTCGCCCACAAAACCTCCTTTACCCTTCCCTCCAACCTTTTCTAGGACGACCCCTACCCCGCCTTCCTTCCCCTACAGATTTATACGCTCTCCAAGTCATTCTACTTTGATCCATTCTCTCTAAATGACCAAACCACCTCAACAACCCCTCTTCAGCCCTCTGACAAATACTTTTAGTAACTCCACACCTTCTCCTAATTTCCACATTCCGAATTTTCTGCATAATATTTACACCACACATTGCCCTTAGACAGGACATCTCCACTGCCTCCAGCCTCCTCCTCGCTGCAGCATTTGCAACCCATGCTTCACACCCATATAAGAGTGTTGGTACCACTATACTTTCGTACATTTCCTTCTTTGCCTCCATGGATAAAGTTTTTTGTCTCCACAGATACCTCAATGCACCACTCACCTTTTTTCCTTCATCAATTCTATGGTTAACCTCATCCTTCATAAACCCATCCGCTGACACATCAACTCCCAAATATCTGAAAACATTTACTTCTTCCATAATCCCTCTCTCCAATGTGATATCCAATTTTTCTTTATTTAAATCGTTTGATACCCTTACTCTTATCTATGTTCACTTTTAACTTTCTACCTTTACACACTCTCCCAAACTCATCCACTAACCTTTGCAACTTTTCTTTAGAATCTCCCATAAGCACAGTATCATCAGCAAAAAGTAACTGTGTCAACTCCCATTTTGCATTTAATTCTCCATAATTTAATCCCACCCCTCTCCCCAACACCCTAGCATTTACTTCTTTTACAACCCCATCTATAAATATATTAAACAACCATGGTGACATTACACAACCCTGTCTAAGACCTACTTTTACCGGGAAGTAATCTCCCTCTCTCCTACACACCCTAACCTGAGCCTCACTATCCTCAATACAACAAATATAAATAACAAATATAAATAAAATATAAATATAAATACTTAAATGAGTAATACAATACATAAATAAACATTTAAAATCACATTTACGTACCTTTATTGAAGAGTCATGCTGGCATCTGGAAGATAGGGAGGAGATAGGGAGGACTTATTGTTTGGAAGGGAAATCCCCTTCCATAAAGACTTTAGGTAACAAGTCCTTATCTGGGGTTACTTCCCTTCTTTGTCTTTTAATGCCACTAGGACCAGCTTGAGAGTCACTGGACCCCTGTCTCACAAAATAACTGTCCACAGTCCTCTGTCTCTGGCACCTCTTTAAGATTTCCCTAAAATGGGACATGGTTCTGTCACTGAACTTGTTGCAGAGATGGCTTGTTTCAGCTTGCTCAGGGTGATATTTTTTAGCAAAGGCCTGCACCCTATTCCACATTGCACAAATCTCCTTAATCTCTGAAGAAGGCACCTCATCCACTCCCTCTTCCTCCTCCTCTGAAGCAAGTTCCTCAGTTCCATGGTATTTTTTCTACTATCCCCTTCTTCAATTCTATGGTGTTTCTCACTTTCTTTACCAAAGGGCTGCCACTAGGAAGTTTCTTTGGGCCCATGGTGGCTTATTTCACAGTCACAATCAATAAACACAATGAATTTATTGTGAAATGTTTGGATGAGTGCACAGGGTAATGTTCACTCAAGGATAAACAAAGCTAGACCTGCCTTGGAAGGAGCCGTTAGTGTACAACAATATTCCAGCCTAGAGAGAACAAGTGATTTGAAAAGAATCATCATGGGCTTGGTATCCCTAGTTTTGAAGGTTCTCATTTTCCATCTTATCATTTTCCTAGTAGCTGTGGTAGATACATTGTTGTGATCTTTGAAAGTGAGATCCTCTGACATTATCATTCCTGGGTCCTTCACATTAGTTTTTCACTCTATATTGGAGTAATTGAAATTTGTCTTCATTGAACTTTGCGAGAGATGGAAAAATTGCTGTTAAAAAAGAACCAACAGGAAAGAGATATACAGTGGTACCCCGACTTACGATATTTTTTCATTCCAGAATGCTGTTCAAGTGCCATTACCAAACGAATTTATCTCCATAAGAAATGATGTAAAATAGACTAGTCCTTTTAGACCCTCAAAATTACACTTACAAAAGCATTTAAAAAAATCAACTTACATAAAAGGGTGTGTTTGGGGACCATCGTAAGTCGGGGTACCACTGTACTATTTCTACTGAACACGAACTAAAAAAGTTCCTAAGAGACTCCGGCCTCACTGAATTGGAATAAAATGCAGTTTGTACCCACTTTCTGCGAATAGTGTTATGAAACCCAAATTCTTTATCAATTTAATCTCTACAAACCCTAGTATTCATTTCAATTTGTCAATCTGACAGTAGTAAATTGTTAACTTTGCTCAAACACTACTTATAGCTTGTACTTTTTTTCATTTATCCACATAATTATCTCTTACCAGACTCTATTAGTATAGAGCTATACTTTTTTTAAACTGCTTTACTTACTGTACTGTAATGTGCTATTTACCTTATTTTTGCCAATTTTAAATATTTTTAACATTTATACATTTATTATTAACTGTTATTACAATTTAAATTTCTTATTATCTATTCTTACAATTTTATTTTGCTTTATTTTTTTCATATTTATTGTCAAATATTCCCATTTATAATTTATATTACATTTTCAAATTTCTAAATTATTATCTATTTACACAACTTTATTTTATTTTACTTTTTTTAAAAATATATCATTGCCATTTTATTTTACTTTTTTATAGGATCTGTCATTGCCAAATATTCCCATTTACAGTTTATAAATAGTATTAGAATATTATTTCAATCTACTTATTTTAATATATGCTATTACCAAATACAGTGGTACCCCGACTTACGATGGTCCCCAAACACACCCTTTTATGTAAGTTTATTTTTTTAAATGTTTTTGTAAGTGTAATTTTGGGGGTCTAAAAGGACTAGTCTATTTTACATCATTTCTTATGGAGATAAATTCGTTTGATAATGGCACTTGAACAGCATTCTGGAATGAAAAAATATCGTAAGTCGGGGTACCACTGTACTCCCATTTCCAGTATAAATATCCATTGTTTATCATCTTATATTCATAGCAGTGCAAAACCTCACATAGTCTTTAAATTAGAATTGTGCATATATTATTCTACTATACTACTATATTGTAAACAACGACTGTTAGCTTTAGTGCAATCACAATTCATAGTCTGGTGCTACATTATTTGATAAATTTATCTTAATAGCTTATAATAAGTTAATACTCTAGTTCATTCTAGTTTAATACATAGTCAACACGAAGTTAAGATAAAAGATTTCTTCGGATTTTATTTTTTCATTATGTTTATTAGTTTCTACACTCTACTTGACCAACATGCATTAGCTATACACTTGTCCAAGCATCCCTATATTACAGAAATTAGTACTGGAACTCAACACTATACATGATACAAAGAATTACCTTCTAACCTAATGATGAATGATCACGTCGACCCAGATCTAAACCTATATAATCTAACTCCCAATCAAAATTTAATGGAAAGTAACTGCCTCTATTACACAACATCACAAGCCAGCACTGTCCTAAATACAGTTTACCCTTGAAAATCGTCCCCCTTGAATATTGGCAAATTTGAAAATTGGCTTGCTTTTCGTCCTTTGGCTTAAAAATCGGCGGTCGTATGAAACGCGTCTGAACGGCCTCCCAGCCACCGCGGGCACACAAACACCATTCAGCGTCAGTGTGCCATTGTTTACCAGTGAGTGACGATCACCTCACGCGTTCATACGATACATTTCTTAATATTTCATTTGTTTTAGTGCTTACAACTGCTAAATAAGCCACCATGGGCCCAAAGAAAGCTCCTAGTGCCAGCCCTTTGGTAAAGAAAGTGAGAAACACGATTGAAGTTAAGAAAGAGATCATAGAAAAATATGAAAGTGGAGTGCGTGTGGGGGAGTTCTCCAGGATGTATGGGAAGGCCCATTCAACCATCACTTCCATCTTGTTGAAGAAAAGGAAATCA
>WNWK01040950.1:0-16713 GCA_009830355.1 Cherax destructor
TTAACACAGTCTTCCTTAGAAGAAAGGCTTTTTGCACCCTGTGTGCACCATGGACGTCTAGGTTCACATTGCCTACGAGTCAAGTGAGCCTGACTACGTCGGCGCTCTAGCCCTTTCTCACTTTTCCTTCTTTGTTTACTTATAAAGATCTGGAATCTATCATCATTGTCATCACCTGCAGAAATATATTCGTCTGGACAGTTGCCATGTTTGCCGATGATGATAGCTCATGTAAGGTGAGACATGATAATGACATATAAAATACTGCGAGGAATAGATAAGGAGGAGGTGTTGATTCACGGGAATTCTCCGCCCGGTCTCCAGAGGCGACCCGGCTCCGGCCCCTGGCGTGGGAGTGTCAGGAGACCTATGTCTCCCCTGGGAGGGGATACCCTTCATCGGCGGGACCAACTGCCCCAGGCCTAGCCAATTACCCACCAGCACGAGGCATGGAGGTAGATAGATGCTAGGCCTCTGGTCTGCCACCTTCCCTAACGGGAAGGGCAGGCTTACAGCTGCAGATGGTAGCAAGCTCCAGCCTTGGCACCTACCCTGCCCAGAAGGGCTGGGCATGGTGATCAGACTATTCAACTGCCTTCCAGCTTATATAAGGGGGATTACCAATAAACCCCTGGCTGTCTTAAAAAAGGCGATGGACAGGCACCTAAAGTCAGTACCTGACAAGCCGGGCTGTGATTCTACGTCGGGTTGTGTTCGGCCAACAGTAACAGCCTGGCTGATCAGGTTCTGATCCACCATGAGGCCTTGTCACAGACCGACCGCAGGGGCGTTGATCCCCGAAACCTTTTACAGGTATAGGTATTTATTACATATAAGAGTATGTATAGGTGCAATATTAAATTTATCATAGTTTACCCTGAAAAATTATCCAAGTTTTCTTATTTAAATATCACAAAAGTTGAATACGTATGTTGTATTATTACAAAGTTCTTGTTTTTCTTGATTCGCGGTACTCTGGCCCTGGTCTTTTCCAGATGGTGATCCGGCCTTGCTCCCTGTCTTGTTATACGTTACTTGAATCTAACCCGATTCTTTCTATTCTTCAATGCATCTAACTCATACGGATTTATTGATTTTCCACTGATATTAATTATAGTGTTTTATATTTGTTTTTATTAATTTAAATTTCTGTATAAAAAATATCTATTGAATTTTATTAAAAAGTCTAAACATCGTTATGTAGTAATATAATATTTACATAAGATAATGGAGTAACATCTATAAATTATAAGAGTTCTACACTTAATGAGGTATTAGTAAAAGAATATGTCGCAGCCATCCCCAAATCTTAATTATTTTTTGAGCCCTTTTTTGAGGACCTATAATTATCCACGAATTTAATTTGTGTAAAATAACTATACCAGGCTCCGGTACGAAAACAGTGACCGATCTTCTGATGAAGACCACTATCGAGTACTGAGCTAATGTTAAAATTGTGAAAATAATGTATCTTGTTATATTAGATCATTAGTTGATTATGCTGCGCCACTACTTGCTCTTGTGTCTGACTGGAAGCTTGGAGGGTGGAAAACTGCACAACGAAGCAATCAGGATCATTTTAGGATGCCCCGTACTGCCAAAATTTTAAATATGCAGATAGAACTTGATATTCCAAGCATCGGAGATCGTGTTACTGAAAGAAATATCCTAATTGTGGTTAATATGCTCAGGCAAGCCCATTCAAACCCTGCAGAGAAGCCCTCCAAACTTTCCTCAGCACTGGTGAACATCCCTCCAGATGGATCGAAAACTGGAACCGACCTCCGCATGAATCAGATACATGATCTGTGGCAAGTTTTTTGTATATATTTTATTTAGAACAGTATATACATTAGATGTCATGACAAAACGCATATTGAAACATATACATAAGTTTCACACCCTACCAAAAAAAATAAACACAAATATAATCAATTCTTATTAACCTTGATACTAGGTTGTCTTATCTTTACTGAAAATATCTGAATACAGTTACAAACTGCAGCAAAACTATACACAAAAACTGCCTTTACCTAACCACACCTCAACACCCATCTCCTGCTCACACATGTTACAAAATTAAACACCACAACTGCCATAATAAAATTAAACATCATATTACATTCCATAAACACACAGGAACAATACTGTCTCTACAAAAATCTTACCCTATCAGTCCGAAGACCTGGTATCACTGGTATACACCAAATAACATGAAACCATTACAGCACTACCATGTACACTTGTAAACCCCCCTTCCATTCCTTTTTTTTTTTTCAAGTTTAAGTAAATACCCTTTCGAGTCAGACGTAATAGTCATAATACAAGTCACAAACAACATCTTATTAAACTTGAAACTGTGTACTATCTTAACTACCCCCCCATCCTTTAAAAACATATCTCAATACAACTATAAAACTTCATCTATATTATATACAAAACAAATTTTTTCTTTGACCTGACAACACCTTGAACAAAATCCCAATACCCTACACACACATTACAAATATTAATCAAAATTAACTGCCATAACAATGTAAGACACCACTATATTACATTCAACGATCACTTAAGATCAAAAAGCTAACTCTTCAACAGTGTGTATACCTAACCTGCTGGGGTAAACCGGTAAACCACAACAGTGCTCCTAGAACCTGGTGCACATCAAATAAAACCTCCCCATACCCATACATTTCAAGGTTTACCATCACCATGTCATCCTTGAACCATATGACATCCCATGTGTATAACACAGACAAAACACAAAAATTACCCCAGGCTGTTACTGCTGGCCGTACGTTGGACTGCGTGTGGCCAGCAGTAACAGCCTGGTTGATCAGGCTCTGGTCCAACATGAGGCCTGGTCACAGACCGGGCTGCGGGGGGTTGACCCCTGGAATTCTCTCCAGGTAAACTCCAGGTAGCTGAAAATTTAACACAAAGGAAAATAATATTTTCTCCACCCACACACACTCACCCAACATGCATTCAAACACCTGCCGTACGTGACAATGTCCATACACCAACACACGGATCTCACTCACACAGGCGGCATCTCCAATAGAGATCTTCCCAATATATTTTTTTTTTCTCTTTAATATAGTCAACAAGAGTTTGCTTTGACTCACAAACCCCTAAGAGATTATGATGACGCCTACAGTAAGAAAACAGGCAAGCTTCCCCTTATGCTCTCAACACCCCCCCCCCCTTCCCCCAACTACCCTTCTGCGCCAACCTCACTAACTACTGATTAACAAAAACATATTTTTTTTATTATTGAAAGCAGAGCACCCGAAACCTGAAGCATCAACAACAAACCATCCTCATTTCCCTACACCCCTGCTACCCTAATAAAACCATACCACACACACACTCTCATGTTAGTCCTCACCCTCCCCAACAATAACGCAACAGTGAGGTTCCGATAACCCAAGGAAAACGCCTTACACCACCTTCCTGCATACACCTCTTGATTACGACATCTCTCTCTCATGCACCACGAGATGTAAATATACTCCACCACTAAATATGCCACCGCCCTTCTTACCTCCTCAGAACACGCCTCAACATCCATACTTAACGCTCTAAGGGTTGACAAACCCCCCCCTACCCTTTTCAAAACCCCACTAACCATTCCCTCACCCCCCCAACTCCTCACAAAAGTAAATAACATGATACGCAGTTTCAAGCCCACCGCATTTCAGGAACAACCCCTCCCTTATTATGCCCATTCTCCACAATTGTGCCCTTGATGCCAAAATGCCTAATAAAAACCTATACCCTGTTTCCCATACCCTAGGTGGTATATGCAGCCTCTTCATCCAATACCACACCAATTTCCAATTATACATTGGATAAATCCCTGATCCCTGCACTATCTCTTTCTCCCCCCTACCCTATCCAACTTACTCACCTTCACCCTACCTGGCACCCTGACAACTGAAAGATATCTCAATATATCCTCACAATGCAATAAATCTCTACCCTTCCACCACCTACATACCTCACTCATAACCCTCCCCACTCGCCTGCCCCCCATCCCCCCCGCTATAAATTCCTGTTTTACGATATACTTTGAAGCCTTCTCCCCAATGGTATCAACCCCATACCCCCACGGCCACCCCGCTGTCACTACTTCGTGCCAACCAGTGCCTCCCATAGCTCCAAATGTATCTATAAACCCTTACCGCAACCTTCTTATGTCACACTCCCGTAGAGGATAAACAGTCGCCACAAACCACAGTTTACTATAAATTAGAGCATTCACTACCACTGCTCTTTGTAACAACCGTTACCCTCCAGGACTGAAACCACCTAACCTACCTAGCGCTTTGTTCACCACTAACTCAATTTAATTCCCTGCCAACAGACTACTATGACTAAAATGACCCCACATATTTTAAGCTATCAACATACATCCACCCACCCCTACTTCCCCAACGGCCCGCCCACCCACGAACCTACCTCAACAACCTAGATTTCGCTCTATTGATGCCCATCCCAGTAGCCTCTCCAAACACCTCAATAATCTTATTAACATTTCCAAACCCTCATTACTCCCACCATAATTGTGTGTCATCAACATAACCTACTATGCCTGATACACAACCCCACTTTTCATCCCATCCCATTCCCTCACGAACCAACCTATAAAAGGGGTCCTGCAGACACCCAAAAGGATCTGAGATAGGGACAACCCTGCCTCAGACCCTCTCAAACCTCACCTGAACCCTAACCTACCATTAACCTGTACCTTCGCCAAGGCACCATCATACAAGGTTCTTACCCACCTAACAATTTCCCCGCCAAATCCTGCATCCCTAAGATCTCATATAACATCTCCCTGTCTACACTATCATAAGCCGTTTCCCAATCTAACCCCAGAACCCCTCCTCCTTCCTTCAGTTCCACGAAAGTCTTAATTCTCCTATGCCCCGTCCTAATGCTACGTCCTGGTATACCAAACTGACCTTCCTCTAAAACCTTCTCCAATGCCCTTTTCATCCTATTCGCTAATATCTTGGCAAAAATCTTGTAATCAGAGCATAACAAAGTTATTGCCCTATACCCTCTCAAAATATCACTGTCCTTGCCTTTTGGTACTAATACCACCACCCCAGTCCTCTGCACCTCATCCATCGTACCCCTATCCTTCATTTGATTCACCACCTTTACTAAAACATCCTTCAAAACATCCCAATGACATACATATAAATCCCCAGGTAACCCATCCACCCCAGGTGCCTTCCCCATGCGTAACCCTTGCACTGCTTGCCATACCTCTTCAATCATTATGCTTCCACCTAACCCCTTCCTATCCTCCTCCCCTAACCTCTCCTGAATGCTCTCTAGCACAATCCCCATACAAACCTCATCCCTCACTCTACCCATGAACTTATTCTGAAACCAATACCTTGCATAAGCACACATCCCGTCCGTCGTTCTTAACACCTGACCTTTATGATAACCCCCAATCTCCTCCTCTACCTTCAACGCCGTTATTGTCATGCCTGTTCTACGTGTCCTAAATCTCCTCAAAACAGTACCTGATGGCCTATCACCCCATAACACCTCTTCTAATTGACTACGAACCCTTATCGCCCTAAAAACTTCATTCTGAATATCCTTTAGTCTACCCTTAAGATACGCTATTTCCTGTTGATGACACCCACCTCCTCCACCGCTATAACAATCCCTTAACCTCCCTTCCAAATATCCCTGTAACCCATACCTATACCTAGCCTCCTCAACCCCCTCACGCCTATAATAACCTCTCACCGCCTCCTTTGCCATCAAATTCCATCACTTCCCAATGTCACAAATGCCCCTACCCCCACCCCAGAACCCCTCCCACTAAGCCTCGAAACCCTCACGATCCCCCTCTCATTTCAGCAAACTAACATTCAACCTCCACAAGTCCGAATAATATTTAACAGCACCCACCCACCCCAACACAGCCACAACACCCTTGTGATCTGAAAACCCAACATCTATATTACGCACCTCTTCCACATTTATACTTGAAGACACGTACACCCTATCCAACCGTGCTGCATATCCTTTCCTAATAAACGTATGTTCTACCAAAACCTGTCTACCATCTACTACATCCCGAACCCCAACCGCCCCTAATAAGTCCCTCAACACTGCTAGCACACAACCTGCTCCTCTCAGTTCTACGTCATTCCTCCTAATAACACAATACCAGTCTTCCATTATCACCATTACCGCAGGAAGACCCCTTAATGCATAAACTAAATAATCCCTCACAAAATCCCCCTTGATACTAGGCGCATTAACTGCTGGCATATACACACCCAGAAAACAAACCGAGATGTCACCCCAAACCCCATCTACCCTTACAATCCACCCCCCTCCTACCTCCTCCCACGACCTCAATTGAAAAGGGCAGTATTCCTTAATACCTACCAAAGCCCATCCCTTGAAAAGTTCCGAACTTCCTGTATATAAATTAAATCCCTTTAACCTCAATTCTCTACCACACCTATAATTGTGTTCTTGGAGGAAACAAACATCAATACCATCTCTCCGCAAAGTACTCTCAACCCACAACCTCTTGACCTCCGCACAAAGGCCATTAACATTCATACTTAAACACTTAAATTCTTTAAAGGTGGTTTCCCCCGATGCTTCGTTACTCGTGCTCCACCTGCATTGACAAAGAACCCACCCCTCCTGGGCCCTCCTCCCACCTTGTCTACACGCTTCTCCTTTACTCCCCCCTCTCATCCCTATCCCTTTCTGCTAACACTTTCTTCCCTGTCTTCTGAGCCGGCGTCAACACATCATCTTCCACCGAACCACTAGATCTCTTACGGGATTCTCCCGCCACCTCCATGATCTCTTCAGACACTGCACTGACTACATTGTCCTCCTTATGAACTTCCGCCTCAACCACACACACTCTCACCTCATTACCACTCTCACCACAACCACTCTTACTCACGTCATCACTCAGCACTTCGCCCAGACTTGCCATTACTTCCGGGTTATTCTGCAGCTCATACTCCGCGCTCACGGAAGGTGGACTATCAATCAACTTCCTTAGATCCTCCAACATAGGATCTGTCAATTCCACCAAATCATTGCCATCCTCCTGTCCGACGGCGACTGTAGAATCCTTCACCTCCTCTTGACATGTCACAGGAGGTAAGGACACCACCAACTCCTCCGCTTGCTCCATCTCGTCGCTCCATCGACGTGCTCCTCCATCCTTACGCCCTGGAGAAGACACATTCCTCTCCAGGTCACTTAAAAGGCTATCCACACCAATCCCCCTCACCTCCTCTCCACGTCGTTGCTGGGGTAACTGTCCTTGTCTCTCACAAGCCACCGCCAAATGCCCCGCCTGTCCACATAGCCGACACGTCCTCACTTGCCCTGCATATGTCACATACTTGTGTACGAAAGAGGGGCATCAATACATATGATGGTATAGGCATCCTCAAGGACATCTTCAGACTGTATGATCCTTCTGGCAATCCTGCGTAGGCACCCTGTTCCCACCTACCGACATTTGCCGCATGAATCACTCCATAGGCCTTGAAAACATCCCTCACATCTTCTTCATAAGCCTCAAATGGAATATTCCGAATCCTTATCCACTTGTACATCGCCGATACGTCCCTCAACCGCACCTCCAATCCTTCCCTCACAACCATCCTCTTGTCTTGATAATCGTCAACAGCTCTTGCGTAGACACCACTCGACAAGAACTTCACAAACACTCTTGTTGCTCCATTAAGTGATATTCCATAAATATCTGAAGTGGCGAATCCATATTTATCACGTAGAATGACAGGTAAGAGATCGTCTGCATTTGAAGGGTAAATGGCTCCAGCGAGCACCTCAATACACACTGTATTTACTCTCCTTCTGTATGGCTCGGCCATTGCTGAGAAAATGAAGTTGTCAAAACTGGCCACCAGAGGCGCCTGTCAGCACACCCTCACACCACAGTGGTCGGGCAGCAACTTACTCTGTAGCAAGAAAGGCAACAAAGGCACTTCTCCGCTTCATGGAATATTACCCCATTCCAAACTACCATCCCTCCATTTCCCCCCAAACTACTTCTTAAATCACAACCAAAGCTTCGCCTTGAAGCCAAACATGATGCCTTAAGCTGTATTGATAATTTAGCCAAACAGCACACTCTCTCACAAAGGGAGGGAGACACAGATGATGATCAAACTAAATGCAAATTATGTGATCAGGCATATGGTCACTGTCTTGAACACTATGTGCTTAATTGTGCACTTATTGAGGAATATAGAGATAGACAATATAATAACCTATGTGACATGTCAAGATATCTTATTCATGAAATAAGATACCTGCTTGTAACAGATAATTGAAATGTAGATATAAACCCAAATGTACAATTGTTAACCCTTTGGAGCCTAGTGCCTAGGTCTTTGTGTATCCATATGCTCTTGCGCTACCGTCCACAGGATGGATATGGGGTGCACAATAAACTAGCCACTTCGGTGGCAAAATCTAAAAAATCTCACAAATTATTTACGTTGATGGTTCTGTTCACCAATCCACTGGTGCAGCTGGTAGTACTGCTGTTGTCATACAGATTTTAGATTTTGCCACCGAAGTGGCTAGTTTATTGTGCACCCCATATCCATCCTGTGGACGGTAGCGCAAGAGCATATGGATACACAAAAGGCCTAGGCACTAGGCCCCAAAGGGGCTAACAATTGTACATTTGGGTTTATATCTACATTTCAATTATCTGTTACAAGCAAATTTAGGAAATTTGCTTAGTACAATAGGTATCTTATTTCATGAATAAGATATCTTGACATGTCACATAGGTTATTATACTGTTTATCTCTATATTCCTCAATAAGTGCACAATCAAGCACATAGTGTTCAAGACAGTGACCATATGCCTGATCACCTAATTTGCATTTAGTTTGATCATCATCTGTGTCTCCCAAACTGCCAGAAGTACCTGTAGCCAAGCCTAAGCCTGGCCACTACAACATCAGTCAGTCTGTTCACATTGCAAGTTGCTCCACAAGCATGCCCATCTGTGCTCGCATTATCATGAGCACAGATAGGCACGTTCATGGAAATTAATTTGGATTTATATCTACAGTTCACTTATCTGTTACAAGCAAATTTAGGAAATTTGCTTAGTATAAGTGGTATCCTACCTTCACTAATAAGATATCTTGACATGTCACATAGGTTATTATACTGTATATCTCTATATTCCTCAATAAGTGGACAATTCAGCACATAGTGTTCAAGACAGTGACCATATGCCTGATCACATAATATCCATTTAGTTTGATCATCATCTGTGTATCTCCCAAACTGCCAGAAGTACTTGTAGCCAAGCCTAAGCCTGGCCACTACAACATCAGTCAGTCTGTTCACATTGCAAGTTGCTCCATAAACATACTTATCTACGTTCATGTTATCATAGTGGGTTATAGATCTACTCAGGCTTCTAACTGCATTCCTATAGCTATCATTTTCATTATTTATTTCTCTCCTAATATTATTCCTAATGCTAGACACAGATATACCAAAGTTATATTCTACATTCTCCTTATGGGTGCTCTTCTTGGCTAACATATCAACTTTATCATGAAGGAGTAATCCAATGTGTGACGGAATCCATAGCAAATGTACATTAATTCCTTTGTCCCGGATTTTTGAGTATCTATACCTGGCTTCTCCAATGAGCATGCTGTTAGAGTCATTATATGAGTCAAGAGCCTTCAATGATGACATAGAATCAGTAATGATGATAGAGTCAAGCTCAGTGTCATAAGTTAGCTTTAGTGCCATTAGGATTGCAAACAATTCAGTTTGCAGTGTAGACGCCCAGTTGTTAATTCTTATGCCTAGTTCAAAAAAGTTATTATTGTTCTTAACTAGGGAGGTGGCAACCAGAGCAGATGCAGCCCTGCCAGTAGACTCCTGTTTAGATCCATCAGTGTATATAACTTGAGATAACTTATTACTGCCAGCTAGGCGAGAAATTTCTTCTTGAGCAGTTGCTTTAACAAGTGATTTAAGGAAGGGATTACTAGCAATGAGCTTCTTGGGAGGGACTTGCAGGTATGTGATATTAAATGAACACATCTTCCATGGAGGGGTGAAATGCTCTTGTTACCTACAGTGATACAATTCATGCAGGTTGTAAAACTTAATGTAATTGCATGTTTTCACAATCCATTTAGATCTGTGAGTATTTACTTCTAGACATTTAGTAGGATTCATTGTGACAGTGTCTGGTTCATTTCTTAACATTCTAATACCAAGTACAGGGTTAATCTCAACAATCCTATCACTGATACTAGTAATACCAAGCTCCTTCCTCATATTAAGAACCTTTGTAGATTTGGGACAGCCAATAATAATTCTGAAAGCTTCATTTTGCATTAACTCCAAGGGTCGGAGAGAACTTTCTCGAGCTAATATCAACATGGGAGCAGCATAATCAATGAAGGACCTAATATAGGCTATGTACATCATTCTCGCGATTCTCACATTAGCACCATAGTTGGGGTTGTAGCCAGCAACAGCTTTAAGAGCATTTAGTCTATCTTTGCATTTTTTATTTAGTTGTGGTATAATAGATTTGGTAAAGGGTACATCTACACCAAGATATCTGTAAGTTTTAACGTAGCTAATGTTTTCACCCTGCAAATAGATATGTGGGGGATGTCGTTTGCTTGTTAATATCTTTGTTTTAGAGGAAGATATTACGAGGCCTAGTCGATTACAAATTGCTTGAACTTCATTAAGAATGGTACTCATCTTTTTATGCCCTGTTGTATGGATCATGATGTCATCAGCATAGCTTATAGCTATATGTTTAGGTGAGGCAGGTAGATCATTTAGGAGAGCATTAATCAGAATATTAAATAGCGTGATGGCTTTCTTAAAGAAATTGGAGCACGCATCAATAACTGGGCCTCTACCCTTCAGACAGAACTGTTTGCCATACTCCTTGCACTCAAATGCATCCATGTATCTAAGGTTGACTCTCTAATTGTAACTGATTCTCTGTCATCCATAAATGCTCTCAACTCATCAAGTATAACTTGTAGCATGCTTGTGTCAGAAGCCAGACACAGGTATGGTAGGATTGTGGATAGTAGAGTCAGAGTGCACATGCTGTGGATTCCATCTCACATTGGTCTTCAGATGCATGATAGAACTGAAAAATTGGCTAAGTTTTATGCTTTCAAAGAGGGGGTAGATTACAATCATGGCTTGTCAGTTAGCAGTTTGAGAACAATAATACGAAAAGAACTTCAACTGAATTTTATTGTCTTAAGACTCTGGGAGATTGACACCAGTCAGTCCATCTATCATCATTCTATCATGCAGGAGGAGCCACATGTCTATGGTGCATCCAACAAAATAAGCAGACTCTTGGATGTCACCACCGCCCGCCTCCGGCTGGGTTACAAGTATCTTTGGCAGGTTAAATCACCACCACCAGATGTAGACCAAACAAAATGTAAACTTTGTCAGTTGGATTATTGTCACACCCTGCGTCATTATGTACTGGAGTGCGATAAAATTAATGAATTCAGAGACTACTCATTCAGAAATGTTCAAGATATGTCAAAGTATTTTATCCACAGTGGTATATTACAGACCATTCTGGAAAAATACCTGACTTTGCTCCCTGTAAATAAAGCATTGCCACGTGTGTGTGTGTGTGTGTGTGTGTGTGTGTGTGTGCGTGTTGATTGCCATTTTGTCCTATGCACATGTCTATTGAAGGCTGGGCCTGTTGTGTGTGCGTGTGTGTGTATGTATATATGTGTGTACTCACCTAATTGTGGTTGCAGGGGTCGAGACTCAGCTCCTGGCCCCGCCTCTTCACTGTCCGCTACTGGGTTTCTGCTCTCCCTGCTTCATGAGCTTTATCATACATCGTCTTAAAACTATGTATGGTTCCTGCCTCCACTATATCTTTCTCTAGACTGTTCCACTTCCTGACTACTCTGTGGCTGAAGAAATGCTTCCTGACATCCCTTTGACTCATCTGAGTCTTCAGCTTCCAGTTGTGTCCCCTTGTTTCTGTGTTCCCTCTCTGGAACATCCTGTCACTGTCTACCTTGTCGATTCCCCGCAGTATTTTGTATGTCGTTATCATGTCTCCTCTGACCCTTCTTTCCTCCAGTGTTGTTAGTCCTATTTCCCTCAACCTTTCTTCATAGGACAGACCCCTGAGTTGTGGAACTAACCTTGTCGCAAACCTTTGCACTTTCTCTAGTTTCTTTATGTGCTTGACCAGGTGTGGGTTCCAGACTGGTGCTGCATATTCTAGTATGGGCCTGACGTACACGGTGTACAGTGTCTTGAACGATTCCTTGTTAAGGTAACGGAACGCTAATCTTAGGTTTGCCAGTCGCCCATATGCTGCAGCAGTTATCTGGTTGATGTGTGCCTCCGGAGACGTGCTTGGCGTTATACTCACCCCAAGGTCTTTCTCCTTTGCGTGTATGTGTATGTGTGTGTGTGTGTATGTGTGTATGTGTATATGTAAGTGTGTATGTATATGTGTGTGTGTGTGACCCAACAATAAAATTTGCACCAAGAACTCATTACAGTTGTGACCGGGTGTAGACTAGTCAATTGTTCATTGCATTATAATTTGTTCATGATTGTAACCATGTATAAACGTAAGTTAGTAAATTTACTTACATGTTTCATTACCTTTGTAACTTGTGAGTTCATTACCTTTGTAGCTTGTTAGTTCATTACGTTTGTAACTTGCTCAGCTATCAAAACTTTGGGGTCCAGTCCCTGGACCCATTATGTACCTCTGTAATCTTTTGACTATCGCCCACAGGATGGGTATGGGGTGCATAATAAAGATATCAAACTAAAAAAATAAACTAACTATATTAAACTGCATCTGCCACTTCTCCGACCACTGCATCAGTCTATTCAAATCATCCTGGAGTGCTCTAATGTCCTCATTAGAATGAATTGGACGGCCTATTTTGGTGTCATCGGCAAATTTGGTTATATCGCTATTGATTCCCTCATCAATGTCGTTTATGTAAATCGTGAACAACAAAGGGCCCAACACTGACCCCTGTGGAACACCGCTAGTGACGTGCCCCCATTCTCTGCTGCCTATTTGTCAACCATGCCTCTACCCAGGAAAAAATTTCTCCTCTTAATCCGTGTGCCTTAAGTTTCCTCAGAAGCCTCTGATGTGGAACTTTATCGAAAGCCTTACTGAAGTCCATATACACAATATCATATTCAATACAATGATCTACCTCCTCAAATACCTTAGTGAATAAAGTTAGTAAATTCGTAAGACAGGAATGCTCCTTTGTAAAACCGTGCTGAGATTTATTAAGCAATTTATGCCTTTCAAGATGGGTATGAATTGCCTCGGCAATTATTAATTCCATAAATTTTCCCACTATGGAGGTAAGGCTTATTGGTCTATAGTTCGAAGCTAAGGACCTGTCACCTGCCTTGTAAATAGATATTACATTTGCCATTTTCCACTTGTCTGGCACTATGCCAGTTTGTAGTGATATATTGAAAAGATTAGCCAAATGTATGCTAAGTTCCTCTTTACATTCCTTTAAAACCCTCGCAAACAGTTCATTCGTGTCACTTCTCACTCTTATTTGTTATTCCATTTGTATTTATATACCATACTTCCAGCTTCCTTTCCATTAGTGTGTTCCAGTTTGTGTGTTCCTGGATTCTTGATCCTTGCCCATGTGTCAGGGGATGGAAGGGGTTATTATGAGTTCGGGTATGGAAGGGGGGATGAGATGTTTTGAGGGGCAGCTGTGAGGAAGGCATTTGTCCTGGGGGAAGGGGACTGTGGGTGTGGGGTATGGTTTGTTTTGGGTTATTGTGCTTAGGTGGGAGGGGGTAGGGCTTGAGATGGTTCTGTTGGTGGTTGTGCTTGGTAGTCCTCCCGAGGCTGAACTTCCATGCCCTGTCTCCCCTTGTTGCCTCTGGCATTTTTGTGCCCTCTCAATTGCTCCCGTTCGTTTCTTGTTCTGTCCCGGTCGAGATACACCCAGCGATGTTTTCTGTGTCCTTAACCGTGGTTTCACTACATAATCCTGTCTCATTCCATTACTGTTGTGAGGGGAGTAGTATACACAGTATACACAGATTTTCCAAAAGCCTTTGACAAGTGTGACCATGGTGCAATAGCGCACAAAATGCATAATAAAGGAATAACAGGAAAAGTTGGTAGACGGATCTATAATTTCCAAACAAATAGAACACAAAGAGTAGTAGTAAACAGAGTAAAGTCTGAGGCAGCTACAGTGAAAAGCTCTGTTCCACAAGGCACAGTACTTGCTCCCATCCTGTTCCTCATCCTCATATCTAACATAGACAGAGATGTAAGTCACAGCAACGTGTCTTCCTTTGCAGATAACAGCCGAATTTGCATGACAGTGTCCACCGTTGAAGACACCGCAAGACTCCAGGCGGACATCAACCAAATCTTTAAATGGGCCGCAGAAAACAATATGAAGTTCAATAATGGAAATTTTAATTACTCCAATATGGAAAAGGTGAGGAAATTAAATCTATATCGGATTATAAAACAAATTCCAACCACACAATAGAGCAAAAACTAATGTAAAAGACCTGGAAGTGATCATGTCAGAAGATATCTCCTTCAAAGACCATAACATTGTATCAATCACATCTGCTAGAAAAATGTCAGGATGGATAATGAGAACCTTCAAAACCAGGGATGCCAAGCCCATGATGACACTCTTCAGGTCGCTTGTTCTATCTAGGCTGGAATATTGCTGCACACTAACAGCACCTTTCAAGGTAGGTGAAATTGCTGACCTAGAAAATGTACAGAGAACCTTCATGGCACGCATAACTGCGATAAAACACCTCAATTACTGGGAACGCTTGAAGTTCCTAAACCTGTACTCCCTAGAACGCAGGCGGGAGAGATATATGATTATATACACTTGGAAAATCCTAGAGGATTGGTTCCAAACTTGCACACGAGAGTCACTCCTATGAAAGCAAAAGACTCGGCAGACGATGCAACATCCCCCCAATGAAAAGCAGTGGTGCCACTAGCACGATAAGAGACAACACAATAAGTGTCAGGGGCCTAAGACTGTTCAACTGCCTCCCAGCATACATAAGGGGGATTACCAATAGACCCCTGGCTGTCTTCAAGAAGGCACTGGACAGGCACGTAAAGTCAGTACCTGACCAGCCGGGCTGTGGTTCGTACGTCGAGTTGCGTGTGGCCAACTGTAACAACCTGGTTGTTCAGGCCCTGATTCACCATGAGGCCTGGTCACAGACCGGGCCGTGGGGGCGTTTATCCCCGAAACCCTCTTCAAGTATACTCCAGGGTATATTTGACTGGACGTTTTTCCCCACTCAAGTACTTTCAACTGTCACCCAAGACCCATCATCCTCTCCACCAGTTATTCTGATAAAGTTATTAACATCCTTTTCCTCTGCCTGTCGTATCTCATCACAAGTCTTCCCTTCAGCCTCCAGAAGTACATGAATAATAAGCGACCTCTGTCTGTCTGTCTGTCTCTCTGTCTCTCTCTGTCTCTCTGTCTGCTCTCTCTCTCTCTCTCTCTCTCTCTCTCTCTCTCTCTCTCTCTCTCTCTCTCTCTCTCTCTCTCTCTCTCTCTCTCTCTCTCTCTCGCACCCTCCTCTTCCCTTCATTTCCCTTCATAAATCTGTATGCGATTTGAGCAATTCTTCAGTTGTTGTCCTTATTATCTCGTGCAACTCCTGGTTGTCTGATATCATTTCCACGAATATCTTGCTCCTCTTCCTTCACCCCTCTCATTATCGTTTCTCTTTTACTCCCCAGTTTATTGCCTCTTTGCTTCACCAATTCCATTTCCCACTTCAGTTTCTTCACTTCCTCTTCCAAGCTTAGTACCTTTGTGTGTGAGTACTCACCTAGTTGTGGTTTCAGGGTCGATTCACAGCTCCTGGCTCCTGTACTCACCTATTTGTACTCACCTATTTGTGGTTTCAGGGGTCGAGTCATAGCTCCTGGCCCCTGCCTCTTCACTGATTGCTACTAGGTCCTCTCTCTACCTGTTCCATGAGCTTTATCAAACCTCGTCTTAAAACTATGTATGGTTCCTGCCTCCATTACGTCGCTTTCTAGGCTATTCCACTTCCTGACAACTCTATGACTGAAGAAATACTTCCTAACATCCTTTTGACTCATAGGAGTCTTCAACTTCCAATTGTGACCCCTTGTTTCTGTGTCCCCTCTCTGGAACATCTTGTCTCTGTCCACCTTATCTATTCCTCGCAGTATTTTATATGTCGTTATCATGTCTCCCCTAACCCTCCTGTCCTCTAGTGTCGTCAGGCCGATTTCCCTTAACCTTTCTTCGTAGGACAATCCCCTTAGCTCTGGGACTAGTCTTGTTGCAAACATTTGCACTTTCTCTAATTTCTTGACGTGCTTGACCAGGTGTGGGTTCCAAACTGGTGCTGCATACTCCAGTATGGGCCTGACGTATATGGTGTACAGAGTCTTGAATGATACCTTAGTGATGTATTGGAATGCTATTCTTAAGTTTGCCAGTCGCCCGTATGCTGCAGCAGTTATCTGGTTGATGTGTGCTCAGGAGATGTGCTCGGTATTATACTCACCCCAAGATCCCTTTCCTTGAGGGAGGTTTGCAGTCTTTGGCC